>JAWZYT010000676.1:612500-700000 GCA_034508575.1 Petrolisthes manimaculis | reverse complement strand
CACATAAATACATACATCCACAAACATACATACACACATATAAATATACATACATACAAACATATCGAGTATAGGAATAAACACGTTAACGCACACATACATGCATACAATCATACATATATATACATCCACACACACATAAATACATACATACAATCATACACACAAACATATACTTACCAAAATATTACCACGTGGGCAGAGAGGAAAAAAAAAACACGTCTATCCCCCACCACATCCCAAGCGACACTGAGCTCTGCCCCGAGGTGCCTAACTGCCTATCCATATAAATTATATTCGTTATAGATTTTGTTATAGATTTGGTTATTATGTAGAATTTTACGATCTTTCGAATGGCACTAACAGAAATTTTATACGATTAATAGTTTATGAGATAATAATGATTTTATTAGAAAAACTTTAAAAATAAGGTGCAAAATTTATTAAAATATTTTCAATATTTATATTATTACGTTATAAATATTCGTTATAGATTTTGTTATTATGTAGAATTTTACGACCTTTCGAATGGCACTAACAGAAATTTTATACGATTAATAGTTTATGAAAATACACACATACAGAGAGACAGAGACAGAGACAGAGAGAGAGAGAGAGAGAGAGAGAGAGAAATACACACACACACACAGAGAGAGAGAGAGAGAGAAATACACACACACACACACACACAGAGACAGAGAGAGAAAGATATACACACACACACAGACAGAGAGAGAAAGATATACACACATACACACACACACACATACAGAGAGAGAGAGAGAGAGAGAAACATACACACACATACACATACATACATCCACAAACATACATACACACATATAAATATACATACATACAAACATATCGAGTATAGGAATAAACACGTTAACGCACACATACATGCATACAATCATACATATATATACATCCACACACACATAAATACATACGTACAATCATACACACAAACATATACTTACCAAAATATAACCACGTGGGCAGAGAGTTAAAAAAAAACACATCTATCCCCCACCACATCCCAAGCGACACTGAGCTCTGCCCCGAGATGCCTATCCATATATATCAGGGTTGCCAACTCTCACGAGTGAAGTAATACCAAATCCACCCACATATAATACCAAATTCTACATTTCAATACCAAATTTTATATATATATATATATGAGAGAGATTATATTAAGTAACACATTGCAATACTACTAACAGAACAGATATATAAAGGATTGTGCAACTTACGATATATGAAGTGATCTCCTCAGTTGTATAATGCACCCAGATTCTCAGCATCACTATCCTTCGATCCTCTTTTGTGTTCATACATATATTGAGAAAATTTATCCTACATGGAGGGCGTTATTTTCAAATCTTTGCAACGGCAAATGGGGAAAGAAGTGTGAGAGAATGGTATATATGAATGGTATGGTAGTTAGAGGAATTATGCATGAGTGGAAGATAATGAGCAGGAATAGAGAGGGGCTAGACTGGGATGCAAGAAAGTGGAAAAGTGAGATTGACAAAGAAGTGAAATGCCTGGGGCTAAGAAAGTGGAAAAATGATATGGAACAAAATGAAACTCTTGTATGGTATAAGGAGAAAGAATGTCCAGAGTATGTGAAGTGGTATGAGGGAAGTCTGGGTGGTGATACTACTCTTTGGAGCCAGAGCACAATGTATGGAGGTGAATGCAAGAAGTTATAGATGGTCTGAATCCCGAAGCAAGGTATACCAGATGTGTGACACAGGAGAGGATGAAACGGTAGAACATGTGATGCTGGGATGTGAGAAGTATGAGAGAAACAGAACAGAGATGATGCAGATCATCTTAACTGAAATGGAATGTGATGGAATGGAATTAACAGGGAGAGAATGGATGATATTACTGCTAGGTTTGTGTGAGCAGAACACAGATGAAATGATTGGTGCTGTGAAAAAATTCTTGGAGAAAATGTGGTATGCAAGATGTAGAAAGTGAATAGATATGCGTAGTATTGTATTTTTTTTTCTTTGTATTTTTTTTTTCGATTTCTATTTACAGGAGCTGCCGATACGAAGGCCATCCCTGGAATAAACACCCTGGGTACCTGTAACAGCAAGAGCAAGAGTCATCTTGAGGTCGTCGGCAACTGTGGTTTGTTTACAAACCATCTCCTCGTCGCGCGCGGCGCGCCACAGCGTTCAGGAAGACCTCCCAAAGTGTCTGCGAGTCGCGCGCCAACCGCGATGCCTTCCTGAACGCAGCCCAGTTGAGGGAACAACACAAACATTACTCCCCTATTTAACCTCCTCTACTCGAGTATTACATCACAACCTCGCCACTCACCCTCTTGAAACGCCAATAACCAGCCGTGTGTGTGATCCTATGACCCTCTCTCCATCAACACATGCTCTTCTATATGTTTTACCTTCATCATTCTCTCTCTCCTTTCACCAAGGGGTGACTACAGTCCCAGTTGTCACTCCCACCCTATATGGTGTACTAAAGTCAATCACTTCAGTTTCTGCCATTTCAAATGCTATTACCTTACTTTTACCAACAGTTTTCTTTGTTTACACTGGGACTGAAACTCATCCACGACCCTCTGCAGCTCCTTATTACTCTCAGCCATCATCACAGTATCATCAGCAAGTAAGCTTGTCACCAAGGACCATTTTTTTCCCTTCAACCTCAGCTTGGCACCCACCCAAATCATTCACTTTGACCTTAATCTCCTTGAATGTCTTCCAGCAACCACCCACCAACACCATAAATCCTTAGCACAACTGCCATAGCTCTCCAATCAACCCTATCATATGCCTTTTTCTCCATCCATGAAGGCAACATACAACTTCCTACCCTTCCCAAAATATTTCTATAATGTTTAATTTAATGCAAAGATCTGGTGGACACATCCTCTCTCCTTTTTTAAACCCCCCTAACTTTATTCCCAGTTACTTCAGTCATCACTCAGTAAGAACCTTCCCATACACCTTCCCTGTCATACTAAGAAGACTTTTCCACTATAGCTACCATACTCATCCCTACTCCCCATACCATTCCTTATACAGAGTCATAATTATGGCTCTACTTCAGTCCTCTGGCACCTCTCCCTGCCTCCAAGACAATGATAATGAATAGCACAAACCTGGGAACACACATACAAATATTTGCTGGTCTTCAATGAGGAACTGAGTGTAAAATAAAGACAGTGGTGGATACAAGGATTTATTCATTGTATAATAAGTGTTTACAATATCAGCAACATCCACTACCTCTAAACACACACAAACACACACTTGTTCAACATTTCTGCCGTTATTGCAAGCCATATTATATTATATAATAGTAGTACTGTACTACCTGTAGGCTTCAGTCCTACATATACTATACATTTAATATTATGGACCCTGTGATCGTATATGAGAATTAGTGGCTTCTGATTCCTCCTGAGTACACCACAAAACAAACTCCTTCCATGTAGGTGGTGTTTCATAACAGTAATTGAAGGACTCATTTACCTCCTATTTTCTGACTACATCACAGGGTCCTTTAAGATACCAACCTGTCACTACAAACAACAGCTGTTATTTTAACATAAATCAAGGCCACATTATATTATAACATACTTCAGTTCCAATAATACATTTAATATTAAGACACCAACCAGTCACCAAACATTGCTGTCATCTTTGTGTTGTGTGTGTGTGTGACAATGTGTATGTTTTTTAACAACATATTTACTAATTAATTTTGTTAATTAATTAATGAGCAACATCCACTCCCCCTCTACCTCCCCCCCACACCTTAACATTTCCGTAGTTACCCCATCCACCCTCGGTGCCTTTCCCATCTTCAACTTTCCTATTGCTCTCCTAACCTCTTCTTTTCCAAGTTCTCCCTGTACACTCTGTCATCTTCCCCCTGCCTCCATCCCCATGCATGTCACAATCGCCTTCCCTTCATTCATCAAATGATCAAAATGCCTCTTCCACATTTCTTTAACTACCTCACTTCTACTCACAGTAACTCCATCCTCTTTCTTCATTCTCACATTCCCAGACTTTCCTTATCCTCTTTCTCTTTTAACTTCCTTCCAGAACAGTTTCTTATTTTCCCTAAACTTCTCACTCAATTACCTACCAAACTCCTCATCCACTCTCCCTTTACTCTCACTCACCAACCTCTTCACTTGCCTCTTACAAACATTGTATTCTCTCTTCCACCTCTCTTTATCTTCCTCTGACACATTCCTCTGTAGTGTTCTCCTAAATGCCTTCCTTTTCATCTCTATTGCATCTTTCACTTCCTCTGACCACCATTCACTCCCTTTCTTGCCGCTCTTCTTTTTCTTATACCCCACTACCTCTGCTGCTGTTCTCATTACTATTTTCTTAAACACTTCATACACCTCATTCACTTCCACTCCCTCCCCTATACTCAACCTTGTATCCTCAAGCACCTCACCCACTCTCCTCTTATATACTGTACACTCGCCGCCAGCACTGCCGCGTGGACAGGGGCTCACACATATTCAGATATATAGCACCACTGTGATTATTTAGCTCGAAACAATCAACGTGTGTGAGAGTAAGTATCCTCGATACACTAGCACATGAAGTAACTTTGTTGCTTAAAGAACTAAATCAACTGAATCTCTTAAATATGTGAACCCCTGTACCACGCGGCAGTGCTGGCGACTGTACCTCTTTGTACTGTACTCACTATCATTCAATCTTTCACTAGCTACCTCCCTTTCATTCCCCCCTCTATCCTTCCCACCATACTCCCACTTTGCCCTGACTCTTATCCTTGCCAACACCGCATAGTGGTCAGAGCACTGGAACAAGCCTCTCACCACTCTTGCATCCATCCCATCTTTCCATAACCTTTCATCAACAGCTATGCAATTAATCAAACTATTCTGCTCACCCCTCTCATCCCTTCTCTTCCATGTGTACCTGTGGATCAGTCTGTGCTCGAAGCAGGTGTTGGCGAGGAACAACCCCGCCTCGGAGCACACATCCACCAGGCACTCACCATTCTCATTTATTCCATTCACACCCCACTTGCCTTCTACATTTCCTCTTCTCTCATTTCCTACCTTCCCATTCATGTCTCCTATCATCACTATCCTCCTCCCACTCTCAAACCTCCTCAGGCAGTCGCTCAATTCATTCCAAAACTCTTTCATTTTCTCCTTTCCTACTTTGGTCTGCACATTCACCAGAGTATTCGTGCAGACCCATGCATACTGTACTTTACAATACAAATCTTACCAGTCATCCATACTATTTTTGTTCCCTTCCTTCTATGCCCATCTATTCCTTTCCAGACACCAACAATGCACATCCTTCTTTTCCTCTCCCTTTACTTTTTTCATCCACACCAGTCCATACTACGCCTCCTTCCATTCCTTCCCACAACACACTCTTCCCTCCATCCCCACTCTCTTCCAACCCCCATCCTTTCACATGCGTCTCTGTTATGCCTCACACATCTATTCTACTTTTTCTGCAACACTCCACTATCTCTCTCCTTTTCATTTCATGCACCATTCCATTCACATTGATCGCAACCACCTTGAAGGATTCTTCACCTTTCCTGCCTCCCAAAAGGACTACCAGAGACCCCTCCATGCCACTAGCCGCAGCCGTCTTTCCCCCGATTGGGGAGCCGCTGGTGGCTGGCAAGGCCAACTCAGCGCTCATTCCCGGAGGGACACGGGCCATCAGCATTGTCAAGTTTAAAAACCAACACAGTATTAAAAAAGAAAAAGAAAATTACACATAAACACTTAAAATATATGTCGTTAGAATACTGTATATACATTATAAAAAAAATGTAAAACCTACTGTATATGTGGGGAACTGCCTCCCCCTTTAGCTTCACCTCCAGCCTTTTACAATAAAATAAATTAAAATTCCTTAAATTTGGCCGTATACGAAAATTACTGGCCGTAAAAAATATAAGCTTTCACAGCCAAACGATTTGGCCGTATACGAAAATTACTGGCCGTGAAAAATATAAGCTTTCACGGCCAAACGATTTGGCCGAGTTTTGGCCGTATTTTATTCTGAAATAAATACGAACCTGCCAGGCGCCAGCTGTCCAGTACCACAGGCACAGTTACCAATACCACAACTAATATAATGTGTAGATACAGTGCTCATATACTACAAATTTTAACTCCCGACAGAATATTAATGAAATATTTTATAGCCCTAGCTTTATATTTGGTCCCATACGTGACATATCTATGACATTTTCCTAAATTACCATAGGCTTAAGCCTAGGTCACACATACCCGAACTTGAGGCCGAATGCATCCCGAAGTGACTTCGGGATGAATTCGGGCATGTTCAGAGAACTTTTTCAAGATAAAGTTTTCATCGGTATGTATTCGGTATGCATTCGAAACGCACTTTCGAATGCATACCGAATACATACCGAAGTTTGAAATTCAAAATATAATGTGTTGTTTTCGTTCCGAAATCAAACCGAATGCAAACAGATAACATACCGAATGCAAACCGAACCCCACCCGATTGCCAACCGAAGTCTGACAGATTGTATATATAGTTGGTGTAACACTATATTGTTACTATTATATTATATTACTCTCTCTCTATATATCACTCTATTTATTTATTTATTCTGTGTGTGTGTATGAATGTATTATTCTCTGTGCGTGTGTGTATGTATGCATTATTCTCTCTGTGTGTGTATGTATGCATTATTCTCTGTGTGTGTGTATGTATGTATTATTCTCTGTGAGTGTGTATGTATGTATTATTCTCTCTGTGTGTGTATGTATGTATTATTCTCTGTGTGTGTGTATGTATGTATGTATTCTCTCTCTGTGTGTGTGTGTGTGTGTGTGTGTGTGTGTGTGTGTGTGTGTGTGTGTGTGTGTGTGTGTGTGTGTAATAAAATAAATAATAATAATAATAAACGGTTTTATTGATGAGAGTGGCAGCCTGAAGCTGAAAATATACAGTAATGAATAGATGTACATATATAAATAAGTTTACTGGAAAGAAACATAAAATATATACAAGGAAACAAGGCAGTATATTGGATAGACTATGTGTTGTTAAGTAGGTGAAAAATGGCTGGGATGGCACTGTTCTTATACCTATCAGTGCGGGCTCTTATTGGCTGTAGTATGTTGGAGTGACGGAGTGCACGAGGTGGACGAGGTATTGTAGGTGGAAGGAAGTGTCGGTGACGTGGATGTTGTAGTAGTCCCTGGCCGAATGAGAGTAGTGTCTGATGGTGGAGCTGACTGAGGGATAACATGTTGAGGGTGGAGAGAGCATTGTTGTACCCAGTGTACTCGCCACCCAGTATTATTTTACATGCCCTTTTTTGTACTCTCTCGAGTTGGAGTTTCTGGGTGGTATTAATTGAGGATGACCAGGCCGGTGAGCAGTAGGTCAATTTGGGTAGGATGAAGGAGCTATAAATTGTACTAAGCTCCAACATGGGTGTCCCAAGTGACCTCAGTCGTCTTAACATGTATAGACGGTACGAGGCTGACTTGACCGTGTTATTCACATGTACCTTCCAGTTGAGTTTATGTGTATGTGTGTGTGTGTGTGTGTGTGTGTGTGTGATGCTACACCCCCGCTCTCCAATGGCCAGAATTCAAACCGAATGCAAACAGATGCCCTACCGAATGTTCCGAAGTATTCCCGAATAGTTTTCGCATATATCCCGATCTCTGCCCATCCCGAATTGGTTCCGAATGTTTCATGCAACACCAAACTTTCGGGAAACTTTCCGATTCAATCCCGAATTTTTGCAAATGGCCCCGAACTATTCCTGAATTGGTATTCCCAATACCCCGAACCATTGCCCGAATGACTTACGAATACAAATCGAACACACTTCGGGATGCATTCGGGCTCAAGTTCGGGTATGTGTGACCCTAGTATAATACTAGGGTTACACATACCCGAACTCGAGTCCGAATGCATCCCGAAGTGTGTTCGATTTGTATTCGGGATGCATTCGGGCAATGATTCGGGGTGTTCGGGAATAGTTCGGGAAGAGTTCGGGAATGGTTCGGGGCCATTTGCAAAAGTTCGGGATTGAATCGGAAAGCTTCCCGAATGTTTGGTGTTGCATGAAACATTCGGAACCAATTCGGAATGGGCAAAAATTCGGGGAGAGATCGGGATATATTCGTAAACTATTCGGGAATACTTCGGAACATTCGGTATGGCATCTGTTTGCATTCGGTTTGTATTCGGTTTGAATTCTGGCCGTTGGAGAGAGGGGGAGTAGCATCATACACACACATATACACATACATATACACATACATATACATACATGTACATACATGCATACATACATACATACATACACACACACACACACACACACAGAATACATACATACATACATACATACATACACACACACAGATAATAATACATACTTACACACACAGAGAGAATAATACATACATACACACACACAGAGAATAATACATACATACACACACACAGATAATTATACATACATACACACACACAGAGAGAGAATAATACATACATACACACACACACACAGAGAATTATACATACATACACACACAGAGAGAGAATTATACATATATACACACACACAGAGAGAATAATACATACATACACACACACACACACACAGAGAATTATACATACATACACACACAGAGAGAGAATTATACATACATACACAGAGAGAGAGAGAGAGAATAATACATACATACACACACACACAGAATAATACATTCATACACACACACAGAATAAATAAATAAATAGAGTGATATATAGAGAGAGAGTAATATAATATAATACTGTATAATAGTAACAATATAGTGTACACCAACTATATATACAATCTGTCAGACTTCGGTTGGCAATCGGGTGGGGTTCGGTTTGCATTCGGTATGTTATCTGTTTGCATTCGGTTTGATTTCGGAACGAAAACAACACATTATATTTTGAATTTCAAACTTCGGTATGTATTCGGTATGCATTCGAAAGTGCGTTTCGAATGCATACCGAATACATACCGATGAAAACTTGACCTTGAAAAAGTTCTCTGAACATGCCCGAATTCATCCCGAAGTCACTTCGGGATGAATTCGGACTCCAGTTCGGGAATGTGTGACCTAGGCTTTAGACTTTTATAGGATTCACGCGATTTTTATCTGGCAAGAGTTGATCGAGGCAAAATAGGACAGTCTGAATTTGAACTCGATATTGGCTATACCACTGCAGAGTATGTGTTGATATACGAAACTTATTCGGTGTTAAAGTGACCTATTCTTATTTCTTTGACCAAATCTTTATTACTTTTAAACAGATTCATAATGTCAACAAAATATAAATGGAAAGGAACCTATGACAGTGGGAGAAAATATAATAAATCATGGGAAGAGAAATTTATTTGGGTTAAGAAAGCAAGTGAAGGAAGTGAAGATGCTTTTTGTAAATTATGTAAACACTTGCTTCAGTATACTTTAAAATTAAGGTAAGCATACTATATTTTACCTTTTATCTGCTTATTGTTTGTTATGTGTACAGCATCAAATGACTATGTATATGTAGGTGCAGGGTTAACATTATTTATATTTGTGTGCCAGGCTAACCTGCATAAATTTGTTAATTAAAATATAATACAAAATAGTTTGGCCGGATTTGGCCGTGAAATGCACATAATTTGGCCGTGAGATATTTCTGCCATCTGGCAACCCTGGTGGCCTGTGCGCAATGTTCGCACCTCTTAACATCATTGGTTACGATATTGCCACTGCACAAATGTGTGAACAGTTTTGTGTAACATGAGTTGGGATTTGTCAGAAAACTTTTTACCACATTCATTACATTCAAAATCCTATACTATTGAATGAACTTTCATATGTTGATTAAGGTTAGATTTCCAACCAAACTTTTTACCACATTCTCCACATTCAAAGTCCTATACTCCTGTATGTAAAAGTATGTGTTGTTTTAAACTACTTTTTGTCACATATTTTTTACCACATTCTCCACATTCAAAGTTCTTCACTCCTGTGTGTATAAATATGTGTTGTTTTAAACTACTTTTTGACACATATTTTTTACCACATTCTCCACATTCAAAGTCCTTCACTCCTGTGTGTATAAGTATGTGTTTCTTTAATTCACCCTTTGTCACAAACTTTTTACCACATTCATCACATTCAAAGTTCTTCACTCCTGTGTGTATAAGTATGTGTTTATTTAATTCACCCTTTGTCACAAACTTTTTACCACATTCATCACATTCAAAGTTCTTAACTCCTGTGTGCATAGGTATGTGTCGCTTTAATTCACGCTTTGTCCTAAACTTTTTACCACATTCATCACATTCAAAGTCCTTCACTCCTGTGTGTGTAAGTATGTGTTTCTTTAATTCACCCTTTGTCACAAACTTTTTACCACATTCATCACATTCAAAATTCTTCACTCCTGTGTGTATAAGTATGTGTTGCTTTAAATTACTTTTTGTCACATAGTTTTTACCACATTCATCACATTCAAAATTCTTCACTCCTGTGTGTATAAGTATGTGTTGCTTTAATTCATTCTTTGTCACAAACTTTTTACCACAATCTTTACATTCAAAGTTCTTCTCTCCTGTGTAAACAAAGCTGTGTTTCTTTAGGTAACATTTACAACTAAACTCTGTATAACCACACTCATCACACACAAACATTTTCTCTCCAGTATGAGTCAACAAATGGCGAGTGAGATTGCATTTCAAACTAAACTTTTGACCACAATGTTGACAGACCAACTTGTTACACTTCTCTTCTCTGACAACATTGATGGTGTCACTTCCTTCCACCTCCATCACTAACACAGCTTTATTCTGCCACCAATATGATCACTTGGTTATTACTGTTGTCAGGGATGACAACCACACTGTTGTTGGTGTCGGGGCAGCCAACCACTCTGTTATGGTGTCAGTGTTGTCACACTCTTACTGGTGTTATCTGAAACAAAAATATATTTATAAGCAACCAGGAAGGAAATAGAAGGAAAAGAGGGAGAGTTGAAAACTAGTGGCTGGGGCCTAAGGGGTGCCAAAATCCTTACACCCTTAAAGTATTGGCCACATCACTATAGGCAATACCTCCCTACTTCGTAACATAGTCAGGAGGAATCAGAAGCCTTATACATGATCACAGGGTCCTTAACCCCTACAGTCCGGCTGACGGGTTTGCACCATCAGTACGTGGAGTCCGGCTGACGGTGTATACTGTCATAGCTATCTTCCTGCTATGTTGGGTGGGTTTTTCATGTTAGCGGGCTAGTAAACAACATCACAATATCGATCAGCTACCCACTCAGTTGCCTTCTGATCGTCACGAAGGCCGAGTTATAAAATAAGTGTTTGGGCGTGTCCGAATCTGTGCCCACGAGCACTGACACACCAAATTTATTTATAAGAGTGTGCAATAAAGTCTTACATCTCGCCACTAATAGGGACAAAACACACGCACAGGCGGCTGGTAAACTAGTGTACTCGTGGGTTCTACAGGCTGCTTATATATGATGTGACTGAGGCCTATCCCTGTCCAGTGAAGTGAGGTGAGGTGAGGTAGTGAGGTGAGGCGAGGGCACACGATAGATAATCATAGTAATAAGAAAATCCCGTAGTGAATATATAGATGTGACAGTGACACGATGATATTCCTACAACTGTACATATTATTTTTAGTGCTGTGATATTGACACACGATAGATAATCGTAGTAGTGTATATATGAAGGTGTTTAGCGGCTAATTGTACACCAAGGCCACAGTCGTGCTACGTGCAATAACAAGTGGCTCTTCCCGCGCAGAAATTGGTCTACTTCAACTAGGACTATCTTCATAACTACACATCGCAGAGCCCTCCAGATGGTACCATTCGAAAGAGGAAGAGTTGAAGGTGAAGAAGGAACAATCTTGAAGTCAGTATACTATATAAGTTAAGAGTGAGAACATAGGGGAAATAAAGGAATTTTGTGGGTAGAGGCGAGTGAAAAGCGAAAGGCAAGTGTAGTGTCAGCCGGACAGTAGGGGTTAAGGGGGAGGTGCAGTGTTGGTAAATCTAGAGCATCTGATTACTCCAAGCAAGGCGCCATATGACCTCGCTGTTATAGTGCCTAATATCAATTCATCTATTCCAAGCAACAGGCCACCATTAATTTTAGATATTTACTGAAAGAATTGCAGTTTTGTAGCAGTGTTGCCAAATCCGGCTAGGTCCCAGTATTTTGCCCAGGTCATTTCCTGTACTATACCACGTTTATTTCCCGGTAGTTTGCCCAGGTTAGGTCCTGGTAGTCTGCTGTGGTCTAGGTCAGGGTAATTTCAAAATGTCCCATCTTAGAAATAGGGCAATTGCGGAGAAAATGACATAGAAGAAAATAATCTTCGAATGGTGTAAATAAATGAGTAATGAAGGTAGAAAACCGTACACGACAATGACAATTCTCTAAATATGTAACTAATTTCGTTCCTCAGCTTCTGTTTCCTGGCATAATACAGTGAAAGCCCTTTTATCCGGCACCAGTGGGACCGAGAACGTTCCGGATACGAGAAATTTCCGGATACAAGAAGGTGTACTTTAAAATTATGCTACTCTGCATTCATTCACTTTATTCTTAAGTACATTTAACACTAATACCATATTTTATAAACTTATACCAATCTAACACTTACATCTAAAAATGTATGTACTGTATTGTAAATTCAATCAGAATGCATACCTGCTGTACCATATATATTTAGGATCAACACTGAGCATCATCAGTTCTGTAGCTCATCATCGGAGACATCTACACTAGAATTCTGAATGGCCGTGTTCAGGTTCGACGGCTGAGAGGCTGCGTTTGGTTTCACTGACTTCATGTAGGCTACTTCCTTATGTCTCTTTGCCTACAGTTCTTTCCTCTCTGTAGCAAAAACTCATTTTGAATGCAGTGAAGAGATATGACTTCATGTGCGTTCATGTATGTGCACTGTTTAGCAAACTTGATGAACACTGATAGACCATTCATGGCATCCTGCCAAGACACTCGTGGCTCTGGGTCGTCTTCTTCTTCACCGTCGGCCTCGGTCAACTTTGAGTGCTGTTCATCAAGTACTGATTGAATAATTTCATCATCAGTGAACGATAATGTCACTGATTTCTTCATGTCGACATCGACCCACTCTTGTAGCGCTTTATCACTTACGTTAAGCTTAGCTGCGCCACTCATCTGTATCAGCTCTGACACCACTGGCTTGTGTCTAACCGCTCCAAAACCCTCAAAGTCCTCATCCCCTTCCTCCTCTTCAAACATTACCAGTGGATACAATTTACGCCAACTTCGCTTCAATGTTTGTTGCTTAACATCCTGCCAAGCTAGCGAGGCCATAAATATAGCATCTTTCACATTAAATGCTCATTGGAATTCAGAAATAAAACCATCATCATAATTTACCAGCTTACGCATAAAACTACGACGATAGTTTACTTTAAAATTCTGAATCACTCCTTGATTCATGGGCTGGATCACACTCATTACATTAGGGGGTAAATAAACAACAAAAATGTTACCCACGCTTAGCTCCTCAGCTGGCGGGTGTGCCCTACAGTTGTCGAGTAAGAGCACAACTTTACTATCATCTGGAAGTCCTTTCTTTTTCAAATTTTCTTTTACAGATGGAACAAACACATGCTTAAACCAGTCAGTGAATATAACAGAGTCCATCCATGCATTACTATGAGCACGATAATCTACAGGCAAATAAGTTATATTTTTAAAACAACGTGGCTTACGGTACTTTCCAATGACGCACAACTTAATTCTGTGGGTTCTAGCCATATTAGCACACACTAACACTGTCAATCGGTCCTTGCTTTGCTTAAATCCTTTAGCAACCCCCTCTGTCTCACTTGCTAGTGTAGATGTTGGAAGACAACGATACAACAGACCAGTTTCATCTGCGTTATAGATCTGCTCAGGTGTTAGATCATGTTCAGAAACTAGCTTGGCAAACCTATTGAAAAGAGAAAGAAAGAAAGAAAGAAATAAGAAAAAAAATACACGCATCCGTGTATACTAGAGAAAAGTGAAAATTATGTCCGCATTGACTTTGCTTACACATGGTTGCCCTGCTCACGAGTTAACGTAATGCAAACATATCTGTCTATAAACTCCTCTGCAGAAGGTAAATCAGCAGATTTTGCTTCCCCAGACAAATCAAGTCGACGAATACCATGACGATTCTTAAATCTGTGCAGCCAGCCATCAGAAAAAGTACACGACTCGCCAATGGACATCTTCGTAGCAAACTCCTTAGTATTTTCTTGCAGCCTGGGGCCTGATATAGCTGCACCTTCAGACCGTTTCAGGCAAAACCATTCATACAGCACCTTGTCCAAAGTGATCACACGCTTTTGTTGTAGAGTGTGACGATGTTCTGCAGCTTTTGGAGTGTCAGTCACTTTAACAAAAGCACGTAGCTGCTTTGCTTGACCCTTGATGTCGTAGATAGTAGACGACCCAATGCCGAAATCTTGCATGATGAGTTTTCTGTTCTCGCCTTTCTCCAAACGTCTAGATATATTCAACTTCTGCTTAAGCTTCAGCACCAAACGTTTCCGCTTCTCAACTTTCGGCATGATGAATCAACTGGCCAGCAGGTACACAGAGATAAGGAGATGACTGTAGGACTGAACTGTCTGACTCTGCTCTACACAAATGTGGCGGGAATGAATGCTGATTGATGCGCCTCTGACGGCGGCGGGAGCAACTACAGTACAACCCCGCGCGGGAATTTTGCATTTATTTTTTTTCGTACCTTTCATTTTTGCTATATTTATCTTTTTATGAAACAAATGCCGGATACGGGAAGTTGCCGGTTAGTAGAGTGCCGGATGAAAGGGCTTTCACTGTACCTCTTTGTATGTATAGAAGTTCATTTGAGTCTTGAAATACAAAGTATAAATGATGGTGATGGGTGACATTGAACCTGAGGCATGTGCATGTGAGGGCATGATCAAGACATCTTGCCCAATATCCAATAAAGAAATATTGAACTTGACTTTATTAGCTGTTCACACGAGCAGTAAATTCAATATGATATCGAACTTGCACAATATCACCCAAGATTTTTCAAAATAGCTCCAGAGGTATTTTGTTTGATATTGAAAACTGATATGTAAACATTACCAGTGTCTCTTGGCCATATTTTTGCAGTGTTGTAATGCCATTCAGCGCCTGGTTCAACCAAGATTTTTTGGCATCCCTTCGGCACCAGCTAATCCTTTTCAGTTGTTCATGTATCCCTCCGTTCCTTTTCTTTCCTTTGTAATTGCTGTCCCACCTCTCTATCACTCCTTCCCACTGGTGAGGGCTGGTTATCCAAAAATGACGAATTTGGCAACCTCTACCACACCCTTGCCTGGGCCCAGTGGGGCTGACTTTATTCTCTGTAAATATTAGTTATCCCCCACAGGGCTAGAATAAAGATTGTTGTAGGATCTGGTCACTTTCTAGTGGAATTGACGAGATCTGCCCACATGGATTAAAAATCCACATGAGGTGTACTGCAAGTGGAGGCCTTTTTTTTCCACTGCTGTGTGGACCGCCAGCACACGGAGATGCATTTCCCTTTGCATGCAGCAGTGTAAACTCCCTCCCCCTTATGGTCCCTTCAGGGCTGGTCTCATGGAAGGTACGGCCCCACTTGTAGCTCTTGTGGTAACGTAGACTTGGGCCCACAGCACTGGCTGTGGGATCAAAGCCTTTCCCCCAATCTCCCTGGTCCAGTAAGCTCTGGTCCTATTTCCTTGGGATGTGCTTCAGTAGCCCAGGCATATAGGGCCAGCTCCTCCTTTATTTTAATTTGTTTTTTCACTGCGACTAGAGTGTACCAAGGGTCTGTGGGGCAGGAGGCCATTCTGCCCCGGGAGAACATCAGCAACAACAACTTTTGATGTGAGATGGAGCAGCTATCACCCAGTCACCGGTGTTATTGTTTGCTTAACGCCGAGCGGCAGATAAGATGAGCAGTAGAACCATGGAGACTTACCAGACGTATCATTATCCATGTTTTAATGGTTATTTCTGCATGAATCTTACAGACACATACACACACACACAAAGTCTTATTGTATACTCTATGCTACATACATGCACACAAACTCACACACACAATAAACACAACGTCTCATCAAATCCTATCCTCTAAGAGGGGCCTCCATTTCAGGTGTCCGCAATTGTACATTTGGCGTGTTTTTTTTGAGGGGGTCTTCTTTATGGTTCTAACCGATAAATAGAATATTTGACATTTTAATACAATTTTTATTCAAGTTACTTCATAAAATCCTTTGCCGGTGGTGCTGATTCAGAATATGTCGTTTTTGGTGTGAAACCGGGTTTTGTTAGCGGATTTATATTAGATGACGTAATTTTTACGTAGAGTTATATATTCTTTTCACTTTTAACACTCGTCACTCCACTTTGCCTCTTCACTCTGAGCGGGTGAGTGTGGCCGCGTTAATCTAACAAAGAGTGTTATATAATCGTATAGTATAGATTGAGAATAAATTATTATAATGTCATAATATTATTCTTATATCTCAAGTAATGATATATTTCTATTAATAATGTTACTATTATACACAGTCTCTACATTGACTTATCACCAATGTAAACAAACAACTGGGAAATTAATCAGTAATAAAAATCTTGGATACCTGTAGGAGTACTGTAATAATAAAAAGGTATTAGTACAGAAGTACTCCGTTCACTATATTGTATATTTTAGTATCATTACCCACTATTTTGGACCATTCTAATGGTGTTGACAGATCAGGCTAGGTCCCAGTATTTTGTACAGGTCATATCCTGTACTTTACCATGGTTATTTCCTGGCAGTTTGACCAGGTTAAGTTCCTATAGTCAGGCTAGGTCCCAGTATTTTGTACAGGTCATATCCTGTACTTAACCATGGTTATTTCCTGGCAGTTTGACCAGGTTAAATCCCTACAGTCTGCTCTGGTCTAGGTTGGGTTAGTGAAGGTCAGGTTAATTTTTTTAACATTTGAATATCTTGCAATAACATGCGGAGGAAATGTCATAGAAGAAAATAGTCTTAGAATGGTCTAAATAAGTGGGTAATAAAGGTAGAAAAACTGTACACAGTAATGGCAAGTCTTTCAATATTTACCGGATTTAATGAGCCTGTGTTAAATTTAATTATCTTATATGAGGGAGATAATTGCTGTATTTGACTTGTTTTCCTTCTCTCTATTCACTTGTATATATTATAAAAGGATGTATGGGTTAAGTTTTATTATTTTAGGTACTTATCTAGACTGTTGCCATTTTGTAGCAGTGTTGCCACATCTGGCTAGTTCCCGGTAGTTTGCCGAGGTTAGGTCCCGGTAGTCTGCTGTGGTCTAGGTTAGGTCAGGTAAGGTCAGGCTAATTTCAAAATGCCCCATTTGAACATGCCTTATTTTGGAAATGGGGCATTTGTAGAGGAAATGGTATAGAAGAAAATAGGGTAAGATCCTGTGTACCGGGAGTAATTGTTTATTTCAACACTAATGATTTATATTTGTTCTATGTTATGCTAATATTTTGTTAGCTGTTTCCTGATTTTATCCTAGAATATTAACCCTGATAGTAGGGGAAGGCATGAAATATATCAGGGAAAGAGAGGGGTTGAGATACGGCTATGAAGATGAACGTCGGCCATGTAAACATAATAGAAAAACAAGATGGCTTGTATCCTTGCTTGTGATTGGTTGTATGTCATGACGTCATCGGCCTAGGCAGCCATGACGTCACGACCTGCTCAGCCAATAGCATTACACCATGTATTTACACCCGCTTATTTTACACCCAAGTCCTATCACATCATATGTATGTGATGTATATTGATATTATGAAATAAGTAAAGGAAATACATAATTGGATATAAATTAAAAATGTAGAATAAATTAATTTGAAAGTAATAAAACAAAAGTTACCCCTGTTTTGTCGTATTTTAGTTTTACACCCAGTTAAATTTAATGACCTATATACGGTACCAGTACACGTACTTCTTCTTAATTACGAGAACTCGGTCTCGGCAAACTACCGGGACCTAACCTGGGCAAACTACCGGGACCTAACCTGGGCAAACTACCGGGACCTAACCTGGGCAGACTACCGGGACCTAACCTGGACAGACTACCGGTACCTAACCTGGGCAAACTACCGGGACCTAACCAGGTGTCCTTCGGGACACCTGGTTCCTTTAAGCATAAATAGTACCAACTAATTAAAAAATGCAATAATTGAAAAAATGTACATTACATACCTTCTTCAAGTCCTTCAGTTTATAAAACTACGCAATATCATGAAGAAACTGGTTAGGGAATGTGTCCTTGTATTTCCATCTGTATAGAAATTATTGAAGTTAACTCTTTCGTATAGTTCCTCTAAAGTATGGCGTTCACCGTTCAGGATACGTAGCTTTAGCATAGTATCCTTCAAGAAATTTCTATTATCTGGTCACTATAATCACTCAATTAATTAAGTCCTCCACGAATATAGATTTTATCACTGTCTTTTATGTGGATTACATCGAAAATCCGATTCCTAAGTATAATTTATATCACCAGGAGGACGAGAGTGTGAAGTACACCACTACCACACAGACCAACAATATTATCATTACTGTCAGGGTACTCAGGGATTGGCTCAGGCTCCAATTAATCAAATATACAATCCATTATTTGGCAACCACTACAAAGAATGCCAACTGCATGAAAGTATTACGAAAGAAATGCACCAGCAATAACTCCACATAATAATCTAAAAATGTAAATGATGAACATGTATTACCAAAGTAGGCTACAATATTACATATACAGGGTTTATGAACTGATTGGATAGCATTTATTTGCGTGCTTGAATATTGTATGGTAGGCCAACCCTGCTTTGCTTATTTTTCAACCAATAATAACAGTGGTAAAGTACTGACGTTTTTTTATATACGAGCCAATAATAAGTAATCGCAAACATTGATGACGACATTTTTATCAACATCCAATAAAGCGGCGACAAAGTTCGCTGATGTCACCTCACGTTTGGATCAATACCATGTGACCTTACAACAAGACTTTGGGATACTCAGTCTCACTTCCGACACCTCTATAACAGTGACCACAACAAGTGCCCAAATTGACATTTTTATTCTGTAATTACTATTTATAATACGTAATTTCCATGTTTAATCCTATTAAACAATCTCCGACATACAACACATATTAAAACTACAAGTTAACCATAAATGTATTGCATTATAAGTGAAATATGTATAAATACAGTTGTTCCCGGTACGCAGGATTATACCCGAATCAGTACTAAACTACTGTACTTAACCATTTATTGCGACAATAAATTCAGGTAAGGTCAGGCTAATTTCAAAATGCCCCATTTGAATATGCCCTATTTAGTGGAGGAAATGCTATAGAAGAAAATAGTCTTAGAATGGTCTAAATTAGTGGGTAATAATGAAGGTAGAAAAAACATATGCAGTAACGGCAATTCATTCAATATTTACCAAATATACAATATAGTGAACACAGTTCTTTGATAAATTTATCTAATACTACTAATACTAATACTAATACTACTAATACTAATAACAATAATAATAATAATAATAATAATAATACCATAACAATAATAATAATAATAAATACCATCATGGTGTTGTTGTTGTTGTTTACTCTTGTTGTCTCTGCCATGTACACACAGCCTGGAAAATGTGTACACATAAGTAACACACACGATATGTATGTATGTATGTATGTATGTGTAGCCTACAGTTATTATTATTATTAAGGGGTTGTGGGAGTAGGGGACAAGCTTAGGGGGGGGGTTGGGGGGTGCGGGAATTGGGGGGGGGTTTGGGGGGTGCGGGAATAGGGGGACAGGCTTGGGATGGGTAGAAAGCCTGTCCCCTATTCCCACACCCCCTCCCCCCCGAGCCTGTCCCCCTACTCCCGCACCCCCCACAACCCGCCCAAGCCTATCCCCCTAAACTCCCCCCAAGCCTGTCCCCTATTCCCGCACCCTCTTAATATTATTAAGAGAATATATATCTCTATCTCTACTTATATTTACTCTCTCTTCTTACCTGTATGTGTGTGTGTGTTACCTCTCTCTCTCTAAGTGAATATAATATAAGGAATGAGAGAAAGAGTCAGAGAGTGTCACTTTGTTTACATTATCGTCGTCGATGCGATGCTCTTGCTCTTGCTGTTACAGGTACCCCGGGTGTTTATTCCAGGGTTGGCCTTTGTATCGGCACCTTCCTGTAAATAGAAATCGAAAAAAAAAAAAAAACAATACCACGCATATCTATTCACTTTCTACATCTTGCATACCACATTTTCTCCAAGAATTTTTTCACAGCACCAATCATTTCATCTGTGCTCTGCTCACACAAACCTAGCAGTAATATCATCCATTCTCTCCCTGTTAATTCCATTCCATCACATTCCATTTCAGTCAAGATGATCTGCATCATCTCTGTTCTGTCTCTCTCATACTTCTCACATCCCAGCATCACATGTTCTACCGTTTCATCGTCTCCTGTGTCACACATCTGGCATACCTTGCTTCGGGATTCAGACCATCTATAACTTCTTGCATTCACCTCCATACATTGTGCTCTGGCTCGAAAGAGTAGTATCACCACCCAGACTTCCCTCATACCACTTCACATACTCTGGACATTCTTTCTCCGTATACCATACAAGAGTTTCCTTTTGTTCCATATAATTTTTCCACTTTCTTAGCCCCAGGCATTTCACTTCTTTGTCAATCTCACTTTTCCACTTTTTTGCATCCCAGTCTAGCCCCTCTCTATTCCTGCTCATTATTTTCCACTCATGCATAATTCCTCTAACTACCATACCATTCATATATACCATTCTCTCACACTTCTTTCCCCATTTGCCGTTTCTAATGTGCAACATATAAACCTTTCTTGTCAGTCTTGTATTCTCCATACGTTCCAGTCTTACTTTGTATCTAAGAGTTGCTTTCACCAGTCTTTCTCTGAATGTACTCCATCCCATATCACCTCTCAAAGCTGCTATCGCTGCATACCTTGGTGCATTCAGTGCCATTCTCGCTACTCGGTTCTGTCCCACCTCTAACTTGTCTATCTCACTCTCCTTCCATGCAATAACTTCCATGCCATACATAATGCTCGGGACAGCCACACTCTTCCATACTTCTCTCACCACATCATACTTGCTTGCTCTCAGCCTCGCTGCACTTGCCAGTCGTCCAACCCATTGGTTCGTCATGCTAATCTTTTCATTCTTTGTCTTTTCACTTCCACTTGGACTCAGCCATACCCCTAAGTACTTATATTCATCAGTCTGTTTCAGAACATTCTCTTCCACTCTCCATGTATGTTCTCTCTCATCATCTGTTCTATTCACAATCATTACTTGGCTTTTATCATTAATAAATTTCACACCAAAATCTCTCCCATACCCACCTACAACATCCAAAATCCTTTGAAGACTCTACATAGCATCTTCCTATCAACCCTGTCATAAGCTTTCTCTATATCTAAGAAACATAGGAATAGCTTACATCCATCCTTTTTCTTTTTTTCAATCAGTTCATTCACCACAAACATATTACCTTCCGCTCTTCTATCTTTACGGAAACCATTTTGCTCTTCACCCAGCACACTGAATCTCTCAATCCATCTGCACAATCTGCACTGAAAATCTTTCCCAGTGTGTTCAGTAGGGCTATTGGTCTGTAGTTTTTAAGCTCGTTCTTACTCTTACAGCCTCCCTTATGCAGCAACGTCACTCTACATTCATTCCATCTCTTGGGTACTCTCTCTTCTTCCCACACTTTGTTAAACAATTCAGTCATCTTTTCAATCATAAACTCACTTCCATTCTTGTACATTTCATATGGAATATCATCTGGTCCTGCGGCCTTACAATGTTTCTGCCTTTTCACACATCTTTCACAAACTCAACAAGCATTTCACCATTCCTATTCATTTGTTCTCCTAGTAAGCCAATATGTCCATTCATGTCTCCCATAACAATCACTCTTTCATTTGCATACTCTCTTACAATCTTCTTCAATATACTGTACTTTTCACCATTCTCTCTCACCTTCCACAGTCATGTATACTACTACCATTATAACTCTTTCACGCCTTCGCTGATTATTCATGCATTCAACTATCACAGCTAACACGTCCTCACTACTTCCACTGTTTCCAACTTCCAGTTCTTCAACTTTCAGATTCCTTTCTTTCCTGTGGAGGAAGGCTACGCCTCCTCCTAGTTTTTCTTGCTTTTTCCGTCCTTTTCCAATCATCACATACTCATTTCCCTCCATTCGTACCTCATCTCTCAAGTGTGTCTCAGTCAGGCCCACAACATCAAAATTCCACTCATTCAGTTCTTTGCATATATCCTCATATTTTCCAATTCCCCATCCTCTAACATTCATGCATCCAATTTTCATGCATTTACTCGCCTGGTTGGTGTTTACTCCTTTCCTTTCCACATCTATGCATCTAGGTCGTCAAGCATTCGTGATCGGGGACAGCGACCTCGCCCTCACCCATTCACACAGCCGTGGTCCCATCCTTTCACTCCCTGCCTCGTTCAGGTGCACTCCATCCGCCGCAAACAGTCTGTCCTCTCGCAACACTCCAGAGTCCATCCATGTCGATGAAGCTGACGTTACCATTCTTCTCCTGCCTCCAGGTGATCTTCAACTTCATCAGTTTGTCATAGATCTTCTTGTTCGTTCTCTTCCTCACACGTTCATACTGTAGACCTTCCCGTGGTCTCTTCATCACTCCCACTACCCCAACACTCATATTCTTTCCTTCCACTGCCTTCACTGTTTCTACCACTTCCTTCACAGTCTCTTTTTCTACAACTTTTTCTAGATCGGTTCCCCCACCTTGCACAATCAGCATGCCATGTTTCATTAGTTTAGCTTCCTCCTTCACTCTCTTGCTCATCTGATGCACTCGTGCTTCACTCATACTTATCCGTCTGCTTCTTTCTGCATTCATCTTCACATGCAATCCTATATTCCTCACCATACTGTCCCCGATTATTCTAATATCATTTTCTGTCTTGGCCTGGGCTGGTCCACATGGACGGCTCTCTCTTCAAGTTCAAGTTCAAGTTAAGGGGTCCCGCAGAGTGCTGCTCGTGGGCAGCATAATATGCAGGGGTTGTGCTGGGGATTTAGGGATCCAGGGTAGGATTAGGAAGGGGGTTAGGATGAGGGTGGATCGGGTCAGGGACTGTGGGTTGAGGATTAGGATTGGGGAGGTAATGATTGGTGATCCTATTTCTATTAACTATGTGAGATGGGAGATGATTCCACTCTTGGATGCTACGGGGAAAGAATGAGTGCCTAAATATACCAGTGCTTGTCTGGTATGTATGGTATTTTAAGTTGTGGCTGCCTCTAGTGGATCGTATATTTGTAGGGTGTAGATATGTGTCTTTGTCTATGTCAACTAACTTGTTTGTGATTTTGTATATCATCTGTTGTCTGTGTATTTGTCTTCGTGTTGCCAATGGGTCTAGTTTTGTGTCTCGTTTAAGCAAAGTGACTGATGTAGTGTGTCTGTAATCACGTCTGGCCCATCTTGCAGTTTTGTTTTGTATGGACTCTAATTTATTAATATTATTGTAAGTGTGTGGGTCCCAGACGGTGTCGCAATATTCTAAGTGTGGCCGAACGAATGTATTATAAGCAATAATTTTGATGTCTGTGTTACACCTGCTGAGGTTCCTGCGCAAGAACCCCAGGACCCTACTGGCTTTGGCCCTGATGCTACCTATGTGTGTGTTCCACCTCATGTCCGCTGAGATGTGGACGCCCAAGTATTTGTGGGAAGGGACTGTGTTGAGGTTAGTGTTGTGTAGTTGGTATGTATGAGGGATAGGATTATGGGCACGGGTAAAACGGATGTGATGGCATTTGTATTGTCTAAATGTCATCTGCCACTTGACATCCCAGTCTTCAAGTGCAGTTAGGTCGTCCTGTAGTCGAAGGCAGTCATTCCTATCTTTAATTGGTCTGTAAACTAAGCTATCGTCTGCAAAGAGTCTAGTGGTAGAGGAAAGTGAAAGTGGGAGGTCATTAATGTATGAAAGGAAGAGAAGGGGGCCCAGGACAGTGCCCTGGGGTACCCCAGAGATCACAGGAACAGGTGGAGACTGACTACCGTCAAGAACTACGCGTTGCTTTCTGGTAGTCAAGAACGTTCTAATCCAGTGAAGAAGTTGTCCCTGTATGCCATAGAATTCTAACTTGTGTAGTAGTCTTTGGTGAGGGACTTTGTCGAAGGCTTTGGCAAAGTTTAATACTATGGCGTCAACTTGTCTAATTTTTGTGTCATTGAGGGACTGCAAGATGTCATGAGTAGTTACCAGTAGCTGCGTCTCACACGAGCGTTTTGGCCGAAAACCGTGTTGATTGTCAGTCAGTATGTTTTGCCTATCAAAATGGTCCATTATATGTCTGTGAATTATATGTTCTAAAATTTTGCAGGGGACTGAGGTAAGAGAAATTGGTCTATAATTAATGGGAAGGGTTCTGTCTCCGGATTTAAAAATTGGGGTCACATTTGCCAAAAGCCAGTCTTAAGGGAGTTCACCGGTCTGTAAAGTCTGTGAGAATATAACCTGCAGGACATGTAGGGGAAAGAACTTTAGCATTAGTCCTCAATATTCTGCAGGGGTATATTGTCTGGTCCAGTCGCTTTGTGTATGTCTACCTCAGATAAAAGTTTCTCAATTCCTTGGGTGTTTATATGAATGGGAGGGATAGGTGGGTGTGACGGTGTTGGCATGTCTGGTAAGTGTTCATGTTCATGGGTAAAAACGGACTGGAACTGTGTGTTAAGGCTTTGTCTTGTGGGTGTGTAACCAAGGAATTGTTGTGTAGTAATGTTGTAATACCGGTCGAGTCTTGTTTGCGTGCTTTAAAGAAGCCGAATTATTTTTTGTGGTTTTGTGTGTTGTCTGTGAGAAAAGTGGATGTGTATTTAGTTTCTGCTTGTTTAGTTTCTTTCTGTAGTATTTTCTGTATATTTTTGTATTCTAACCAGTGTTCTGTATTGTTGTATTGTTTTGCTCTGTTGTATGCTTTGACCTTGTTTCTGTGTAGTCTTTTTAATTGTCTATTGTACCATGGTAATGACCGGTTATGTGTGAGTTTTGGTATGTATGTGCTTGTCCATTGTGTCACGAATAAAGTCACCAAGTCTGGTCCAGTTTGTTTCCACAGAACTGGCCATTGGGTCTGAGTCAAGGAACAAGTCACAAAATTCAACTAAGTCTTGGGTAATGCCACCCATGTCAGCTCTGTTGTACATGTAGATTGTCCTGGGTAATTGTTTTTGTGTTGATGGCTTGATGTTTGCGTCAATGAGTACCATCTCATGGTCACTAAGACCAGGTAGTACTCGTGTCCGTGTAATTAAGGAAATGTTGTTTGTGAGAAATAAGTCAAATATGTTGGATGTGACCCCGTGTCTTATGTTAGGATTATGTCTTTCTACACTGACTTGTGTGCGTGTTGGTTCGAGTACTGTTTGGGTAAGTGAGTGGGTGTTGATGATGTCAATAAAGTTTTCATGTAAGAGTTTCCTATCAGTCTGTAATAGTAAGTCGCCTTCATGGGTGGAAATTGTAACGCCCAGTTCCGTCCTGACCCGTTTACCCCCACCAATAATAAAACAAATAAAAAATAATGGGAATAATCTCCCGGGTAATACTGGTTGGTACACCCTGGGTCAGAGTGAAGCTGTCGCTATCACACACAAAAAAATATATGGTTCCCGTGGTCTTCACCGAGTCTCGGTATTTCAGTCAATATACACGTCAAGTAGGTGGAGAGAAACGAGTCATTTAATTTAATTTACATTTAATTATCACAGTTATATTAGTATCAAATATACAAAAAAAAAAATGTTGCATACATAAGAAATTGAATTATGAAAATATTAGCTAACGTGAATTATGAATCTGTGAATTTACCCTCTTAAAATATTAAAAATGAATTTCAAACCCCTCCCTTGACTATTAACAAAATAATTAATAAGCAAATTATATAGGGTCTATCTGTACCTGATTCCCTACCTATGGTATACCCTACAGGAGTAATTACATACTTACAAAATAACTCAGACTCACTCACACATTATAAAATAGCGACCGGTAGGCCTACACACCGCTTCCCTTTTCGCACCGACTGGGTAATATTACTCTACCACGCCTGCGTCTTTACAAAAGGTAAAACAACGTGATTCCTTACGGCCCATTATCTCCCAGACACCCTTCAAAAACTAACTCACACCATAACTACTTGAACAGGGAGCCAAACCAATTCACTGCTCACACCTGACTCAAGAACCGACTCTCCCAGGACTCGGTTCACCTAACCAACGGGCCAGGTGAAATATACTTGTCCCATTTGAGTAACCAGTGTCTATTATCAGGTAGTTGCTTTTTATTGCCATCCTCAATACTGACTTCTGCCCCTGGTGTCTCCTATTTGGCACAAAGGAACTTGATATTGGGAGAAATTGACCATCTTTCACTTGGGCTATTCCTCGAATTCCTGTGTCCAACTGTACAGCAAACTAGCTGATAAGTTTACAAAATCCATAGACACTGGGGACATTCCATTAAAGTGGAAACTTGCAAATATATAATTCCCATATTTAAAAAGGGAGATAAATTATTTTAATTACCCCCTCCCCCAAAAAATATCAATGATAGAGAAACCAATAGCCTACAGCTGAATACACCTCACACTCGTTCCTACAATTTCGCTGTCCATACTGTATAACATAATTATTATCAGGACACATTTTAAGGCTTCTCTATGAGAGAAAAATAGCCTATTATCAGTGTAATTCTACTCCTGCACTACAGTAGAAGCAACATCCGTTATTGTAAGTATAGAACGCAGGGTATTACAAGAATGGCCAGTTTTTTTTTTTCAATTGTTTGCAATGATATGAAATGATTGTAAAAATAAAAGCAAAGTGAATATCCTGGAAGGCACGACGCATTGATTGCAGAACATAATAATGTATTGATCTGCCCAGTCAGCAGACTAGACGGGAATAGAACGGGGTAAATTGGATTGGTAAAGTGTACAGTACTGTCTTATAGGATAATATATTTGAGATTATTATAACTCAAATACAGTAAACTTAATCTTTTCTAATTATTCAGGTGTAATAATTTAATTAGTGACACAGTGGAATAACACAATTTAGTAGTAAATTGTGATAGGATGAATTAAACAAAAGTTGTGTATAATAAACACTTTGCGTTACTTGGCAACCATTGCCTTTTCCACGAACAAGTCTGACGTGGTAAATTGTCACTACTAACTGGTAACTTTTCAGGCTGGGTTCCTCCATGACACCAACATTCCAACGTGTACAGTGTTGTCAATTATGTGGATTTATACCCAGAGTTGGGGGATTATATTCAACAAAATACATAGATTATAAGAAACGAGTAAAATAATGTCTTTTTTTTTTAATTGACAAGCAGGGTCGTGTTATTATTTATATCGTTATGCAAATAAAATCGGTTTTTGTGCAGGAAACCAATGAAATATATATTAGCAAGTGACACGAATTCGTGTTATATGGGGAAAAAAAATCTTGTTGGGGATTTTAACCATCACAAGCATAGCACTGCTTGGCAACACAAATGTACACACTGTACAAAACAGTCAACGGCTGCAGCACAGAGTCAGTTGATAGAGAGGGAGTGTGAGCTGTATTCTACTCGTTGTTGTATTGCTCTCAACAACTTTGTGCTATCATTGTAAGTATACATTCATGATTATTCATAATTTACTGCTGACTTTTAATGCATTTCGCGGTAATTAAAAAAACAATAGAATAGATAATTACCGATTTCACGTTTAACTTAATGGATTTCACGTTTAACAGTGTGATACTCCATATTACTGACTGTTAATGTTCTTCACGTTTAACAGTGTGATACTCCATATTACTGACTGTTAATGGACTTCAAGTAACAGTGTGATACTCCATATTACTGACTGTTAATGGACTTCAAGTTTAACAGTGTGATACTCCATATTACTGACTGTTAATGGACTTCAAGTAACAGTGTAATACTCCATATTACTGACTGTTAATGGACTTCAAGTAACAGTGTGATACTCCATATTACTGACTGTTAATGGACTTCAAGTTTAACAGTGTGATACTCTATATTACTGACTGTTAATGGACTTCAAGTAACAGTGTGATACTCCATATTACTGACTGTTAATAGACTTCAAGTTTAACAGTGTGCGATACTTCATAAAAAAAAAAGCTATTCCATTAGTATAGAATATATATTTTACTTAAAAGGAGGAAATTCGGCGACTGAATCCTCCAAACTATTCCAAGCAACAGAACACCATTATTTTTGTTTATCTGGTCCTGTTTCCTAGCATACTTTGGAGGAATCAAGGAACTCCAAAAAAATGTAACAAAAGCGAATTGCCCCCTTTAATTAGATGACTTGGATGTGGTTACTGAGGTATAGTTGGCCACATATGAATCTGGTACGCTTCGATCGTTACTTGTAAGATGCCTACAACAGAAAGGAAAGTGAACAAAAGTTATAGTTTGTTGACAAGCATACAGTAATAATATTTTACTGTCTGCCTGTCAACAAACTACATCTTTTTTTACACTTTCCTTTCTTTTTTGTAGCCACCTCACGTGTTAAGTCCATGAATGCTGCTTTACGTGTATGAATTATGCACTTTATTTATTCCTCATGGCACGCATTAATTTCTTCAGTTTTATTTTTGTCCTTCATCCTCCCATCTCGATCTAAATTTGTCTGGCATAGATTATTATTCTTCATTGCCCTCTACACACAAACACACAATTTACGTACACATACACACACAATTTACGTACACACACACGCACATAATTTATATAACTTAAACTAGACCACAGCAAACTACCGGGACCTAACCTGGGCAAACTACTGGGAAATAACCTGGGTAGACTACCGGGAAATGACCGTGGGAAACAACCTGGGCAAACTACCGGATGTAGAAAGCCATATATTGACCACAGACACAGGAAAATAACCCAGTGTGATATTATTATGTGCATGACTCGATCTGTTTGCGTAGTCGCCATATCAGTATCTATAGTTCATATTAAATTATGATCTTTTGTGCACGATGTAAGAATGAGATACTATTTATTAAAAAAAAAAGCTACCTACATATTTACAAGAACAGTCATTATAGTCATGTAACATATTATTATTCCTCTTATTACTGGTAATCATTGCTAAAAAAAAAAAAAAAAAAACAGTCTCCCTTTGGGATGAGAAGCTACGGTCCATTTTTTGTTCTATTTTGAGTTTCAGCTGTTTTTGAAGAGGGAGATAATGAGCTATGTACAGTCGGCAGCATAAACTCGCGTCCATCTCAAGTACTTAATATGTTAATATGACCAGATAGTTGCATTTTGAACCAGTTTTTATTCCAACAAAATATGTAATTTATCATTTGTGAAGTATCAGATGTGAAGGTGAAAACGAAGGGAACTTCTGCCGCCGACTGTACATTAGGTATATAATTAGCCTTTACTCATGAAATGTGATATACATTGTCATACTCGTCATATTTTATAATCATCACTGCATTACCATGTAGAGAGCCGTTTGGGAGCCGAAAGAGCCATTTAAGAGCCGGATCTTTAAACTGAAAATATTCAAAAGAATCGGTTCCCTAATGGGAGCCGTAAGTGGTGATGCTGATAATGTCGATCACATACGTAAGGTCGAGATTATTTTTTTTCTGATACTGATTTATTTGCAGGATGGAATTCGTTACATATATTTATACTCATATTAATATAATATACGGTACCATGCATGTATCAAATAAATTACTAAAATAAAATGTAGATCTTAAACAAAAAGGAAGGAAATAAAGTATCGGTGGTTATTTATTTGATTATATATATACATATATGAAACTGTGGGCCATATTCAAGATTGATATTAAGTGCCACGTACAACAGCGAGGTCATGTGCCGCCCGAGAAAGAGAGAGAAATTAAGAGAGGGATGGAAAAAAGAAGGAAAAAACAGATAAAAGAGAGAGTGATAGAGATAGATGGAGGGAGAGAAGAATTAAGTGGGTAATGAAGAGAGAGAGAGAGAGAGAGAGAGAGAGAGAGAGAGAGAGAGAGAGAGAGAGAGAGAGAGAGAGAGAGAGAGAGAGAAGACGCGAAGAAAATAGAGGTGATTTGATGTCTGATTATTAAAGAAAGGAGCTAGATAGAATTAAATTATCGCCATATTCAAGAACATTCATGATGAATACGACGGCGTAGTACCGGTACGATGGCTTCGTACTATGTTGGGGTTATGGGTTTGTGAAAAATGGGGCTATGATTTACTGTAATTTACTACAATTTACTAATGATTAATTGTAATTTACTGTTATTTACTGGTAATTTACTGTTATTTAATGGTAATTTACTGTATTTTAATGTAATTTACTACAATTTACTGGTGATTAATTGTAATTTACTGGTAATTTACTGTTATTTACTGGTAATTTACTGTTATTTACTGGTAATTTACTGTATTTTAATGTAATTTACTTATAAGTTACTGTTATTAACTGGGTATTTACTGTTATTTACTGGTAATTTACTGTTATTTACTGGTAATTTACTGTTATTAACTGGTAATTTACTGTATTTACTGGTAATTTACTGTATTTTAATGTAATTTACTTATAAGTTACTGTTATTAACTGGGTATTTACTGTTATTTACTTTAATTTACTTGTAATTTACTTTAATTTACTGTTATTAACTGGGCATTTACTGTAATTTACTTGTTATTTACTGTAATTTACGGGTTATTTACTGTTATTTACTGTAATTTATTGTAATTTACTGGTTATTTACTGTAATTTACTGGTTATATTAATTACAAACTTTAATCTTTTCAGAACACCAGGAAATATTGTTATTGACTGAACACCAAGTCCTCATGGGTATGTATGTATGTATGTATGTATGTAAGGGTGGTGTATGTATGTATGTAAGGGTGATGCATGTATGTAAGGGTGATGTATGTATGGTGTATGTATGATGTATGTATGTATGTATGTAAGGGTGATGTATGTATGTATGGTGTATGTATGTATGTATGTAAGGGTGGTGAATGTATGTATGTATGTATGGTGTATGTATGTATGTATGTATGGTGTATGTATGATGTATGTATGTATGTATGTAAGGGTGATGTATGTATGTATATATGGTGTATGTATGATGTATGTATGTATGTATGATGTATGTATGTATGTATGTAAGGGTGATGTATGTATGTATGTATGGTGTATGTATGATGTATGTATGTATGTATGTAAGGGTGATGTATGTATGTATGGTGTATGTATGTATGTATGTAAGGGTGGTGAATGTATGTATGTATGTATGGTGTATGTATGATGTATGTATGTATGGTGTATATATGATGTATTTATTTATTTATTTATTGATGCAACTAGGCATCTGGCGGCGCAACAGCTAGGGTCATATACCGCCCAACACAAAATTATTATCCTCAACTAACAAAATCACAAACTCCCGAAAGGGACATGTATCATAACTAAATTACACACAAACTATAAACATACACCATTACTAAAAGAACGCGTCAACTTAACTAATATATAAAAAAGAATCACGACTAAATAATATCAAACTATCTAAAAACCATAAGTATAATAAAATCACAATTTATGGAGGAGGCCAGCCTCCTCCACATAGGAGAGAGTGTTCCCTCCCACACTACAAGCCTCCTCCCCGAGCACCAGGGAGAGACTGTAAGAACCGTCACCCACCCGGTACTCGGAGAGGTGCCTACAACGCAGGTCCCCAAAACTGGGACACTCCACAATAATATGCCTCACTGTCAAAGGGACCAGACAATCATCACAGTAGGGAGGGTTAATCCTGTCCATTAAAAAGCCATGAGTCAATAATGTGTGGCCAATGCGGAGACGGACAAGAGCCGTCTCCCACCGGCGGGACAGAGGCCGCTGTAGCTACACAAAACAAGGCGTTGGCGGATGTCACGGAGCTTGTTATATGTATGATGTATGAATGTATTATGTATGTATGTAAGGGTGGTGTATGTATGTATGTAATGGTGGTGTATGTATGTATGTATGTAAGGGTGGTGTATGTATGAATGTATGGTGTATGTATGTATGTATGTATGTATGTAAGGGTGTATGTATGTATGTATGAATGTATGGTGTATGTATGTATGTATGTAAGGGTGGTGTATGTATGTATGAATGTATGGTGTATGTATGTATGTATGTATGTATGTAAGGGTGTATGTAAGGGTGTATGTATGTATGTATGAATGTATGGTGTATGTATGTATGTAAGGGTGGTGTATGTATGTATGATGTATGTATGTAGGCTATATATGTAAGGGTGATGTATGTATATATGTATGTAAGGGTGATGTATGTATGTAAGGGTGGTGTATGTATGTATGTACGTAAGGGTGGTGTATGTATGTTTGTATGGTGTATGTATGTATGTATGTAAGGGTGGTGTATGTATGTATGTTTGTATGGTGTATGTATGTATGTATGTAAGGGTGGTGCATGTATGTATGTATGTATGGTGTATGTATGTATGTAAGGGTGGTGCATGTATGTATGTAAGGACTAAGGGTGGTGTGTATATGTATGTATGTATACACAAACATACATTACACACATATACAATTCACTTCATAACACTCCATAATAACAGCTATAACCTTTTCCCTTCATAACACTTCATAATAACACAACCTTTTCACTTCATAACATTTCATAATAACACAACCTATTCACTTCATAACACTCCATAATAACACAACCTATTCACTTCATAACACTTCATAATAACACAACCTTTTCACTTCATAACACTTCATAATAACACAACCTTTTCACTTCATAACACTTCATAATAACACATCCTTTTCACTTCATAACACTACATAATAACAGCTATAACCTTTTCACTTCATAACACTTCATAATAACACAACCTTTTCACTTCATAACACTTCATAATAACACAACCTTTTCACTTCATAACACTACAGAATAACAACCTTTTCACTTCATAACACTCCATAATAACACAACCTTTTCACTTCATAACACTACATAATAACACAACCTTTTCACTTCATAACACATCATAATAACACAACCTTTTCACTTCATAACAACACAACCTTTTCACTTCATAACACTTCATAATAACACAACCTTTTCACTTCATAACACTCCATAATAACAGCTATAACCTTTTCACTTCACAACACTCCATAATAACACAACCTTTTCACTTCATAACACTCCATAATAACACAACCTTTTCACTTCACAACACTCCATAATAACACAACCTTTTCACTTCATAACACTCCATAATAACACAACCTTTTCACTTCATAACACTTCATAATAACACAACCTTTTCACTTCATAACACTCCATAATAACACAACCTTTTCACTTCATAACACTTGATAATAACACAACCTTTTCACTTCATAACACTTCATAATAACACAACCTTTTCACTTCATAACACTTCATAATAACAACCTTTTCACTTCATAACACTACATAATAACACAACCTTTTCACTTCATAACACTTCATAATAACACAACCTTTTCACTTCATAACACTTCATAATAACACAACCTTTTCCCTTCATAACACTCCATAATAACACAACCTTTTCACTTCATAACACTGTAATAACAACCTTTTCACTTCATAACACTACAGAATAACAACTATAACCTTAATTTTCAGCCGAGGCAGAGGGTGTATTTCGTAATGTCAAGTTTGAATTGCCTACTGTCATTGGACACATCAAAAACATCTTGTCACAATATCCTGACAATGGACAAATTATTAAGGTAAGGTAATTATTAAGGTAAGGTAATTATTAAGGTAAACAACACATGCATGGTTATTAAGGTAAAAAACACAGGGTTATTATTGTTATTATTAAGATAAAAAAACACAGGGTTATTATTGTTATTATTAAGGTAAAAAAAACACAGGGTTGTTGTTGTTGTGGGTGAGAATGGTCTCCTGCCTCACACACCCCTGGTACACTCTGGTCACAGTGAAAACAAATGAAATAAAGGATGGTCTGTATGTCCCTATATGTCTGTATGTGTGTATGTCCCTATATGTCTGGACTACTGAAGCACATCCCAGGGAGATGGGAAGAGACCTTACTTGACCAGGGAGTCTGTATGTCCCTATATGCCTGCTGGGCTACTGAAGTACATCCCAGGGAGATGGGACCACAGCTTACTGGACCAGGGAGTCTTGGGGCCTCCACTGTCAGGGAGATTGGGGGAAAGTCTTTGATCCCACAGCCAGTGGTGTGAGCCCAAGTCTACATTACCACAAGAGCTTCCATGAGACCAGTCCTGAAGGGACCATAAGGGGGAGGGAGTTTACACTGCTGCATGCAAAGGGAAATGCACCCCTGTGTGCTGGCGGTCTACACAGCAGTGAAAAAAAGAGCTTCCAGTTGCATTACACCTCACGTGTATTTCTAATCCTTGTGGACAGATCTCATCAAATCCACTAGACAGTGACCAGATCCTACAACAATACTTATTCTATCCCTGTGGTATATGACATATATTCACAGAGAATAAAGTCAGCCCACCTTGGCAGAAGGCACATGGTTATTATCATTATTGTCAAGGTACAAAATACATGGTTATTAATAATATAAAAAAACAGGGTTAATTTCGTTATAATTAGGGTAAAAAAACATAGTTATTATTAATGTAACAAATGCATAGATATTATTTGTGTTAAGGGGATACAATGTTGTTACATTGGTTGCATTGGAGTGCCTTGATTCCTCCATAGTTTGCTAGGAAACAGAACCAAAAGAGCAAAAATAATGGCTGGTGTTCTGTTGCTTGGAATAGTTTGGAGGAATTCAGTTGCTCCAGATTTACCAACACAAAATTCTCCCAGAAATGCTAGTGTAAATTGTAACACTGTCATGGCTGCAGTGTTACACCCATCGGATGTGACATATACTACCAAGAGATAAAGGTGTGATGTGTTGACACCTCTACAGTCTACTTTCTCTGCTTATACATACACTCAATCATTATTCATACACTCCTTGTTGGTCTGTGACACTCAATTGCTGATGTTTGAACTTTTGCTGTTGTAATGTTTTAGGGGCACATTACTACCGGAGATGTATACAAGATCTTTATACAAGATACAGTTTATTGGTTGTACATGGAAGGGTAGCAGGTCAGACAGTACAGGGTATGTGGTGTCGTGTCGTAGTCACTGCTGAAGGTGAGAGGTTGGTGGTGAGGCGTGTACAACAGCTTGGTGGGATGACAGTGGGCCAGACCTTCTATTACTGCTGCTGCTGCTATTGTGTCTTGTGCTCGATTGTCTCTCCAGGACAGGTTTGGCGCCTTATATCTGGGAGGGTACAGACTAGCTGCTGTCCCCCAGGTGCTTAGGGTCCAGGATTAGTCTACCTGATGAGCTAGGAATAGACCTGGAGTTCAGGAGTGCACCCTACCTCTCAATATAGGAGTGGTCAGATGTGTGTGTGGCCACTACACTGTACTACAACTTGCCTGTCATTCACTTTTCCAGTTTTTCTTTAATGTAATTTTTCAATTTTCTTCACTGTATGATTACTGAAAAGTGTATGACAATATATCTATCTGTTTATCTATCTATAGCTCTGACGTCTCATTCCCTCTGTGAACTCCTCCCAAGGGGATGGCCACAGCAGAAGTGTCGCCAGTTTTCCCTGTTCCAACACTCCCTCCTTAGTGGTCAAGCCCTACTCTGTCCCTCTTGTTTCTCTCCCTTACATACTCTTCCACTCTGTTCCAACACTCCTACATCTGCCTCTCACATATTCTTCTACTCTTGTCCACTCTTAACTGGAGATCTACCTTTCACACCAGGTCCCACAACTTCACTTCCATTCACCTTTACAAACTCCTCACCTTGCATTCTCTCTACATATCCAGACAACCTCAATTTATTACTCTTCACTCTCTCAACCACTCCAGACTCAATACCAATTGCCTTTTCACTCATACCACATCTCATATACACTCATTATTCTCTCCATCCCACCTAGTAATTCCACATGCTCCTCTCAAGTAACTCATTTCCACAGCACCTATTTTCAACTGATGAGCCCTACTCCATGTCCATGTCTCCGACACACATGTCAGTGTTGGCAGGATTATACTATTTCTTAGTCCCCTTTTCACTTCCATACTCATACTTCTACCCTTCATTATCCTCCCCAGTGATCCTATGACCTGTCTACCCCTCACTGTTCTCTCTCTTATTTCTCCTTCCATACTTCCATGTTTACACAGATCTGTACCCAGGTACTAAGACTCCTCCAGACTCCTCCATCATCTCACCCCTCAGAGTTATCTCACACTTCGTCCCAGTTGGTCCTCCTTCTCTGTAAGGTGTAGCAAAGTCAATCACTTCAGTTTCTGCTCTCTCAAACACCATCACTTTATTTTTTACCAACATTCACCTTCAATTTCCTTCGTTTACACACAGACTGAAATTCGTCCACCACTCTCTGTAAATTCCTTTCACTCTCAGCCATCAGCACAGTGTCATCTGCAAACAGACTTGCCGCCAAGGACTAATTTGCTTCATTCAGCCTCAACTTCACCCCCAGACCATTCACTTTGGCTTTCATCTCTCTCATATAACCATCCATATATATATATATATATTGAACAACCATGGTGACATAACACATCCCTGTCTCAGCCCTACACTAATATTAAAACTCTCACTTAGATCACCCTTTACCCATACAATTGCTTTTGCACCTGCATAAAAAGCCTCAATGCCTTTCAGTAAACACCCCCAATGCCAAAAATTCTTAACACCTCTGACATAGCTCTCCTATCAACCCTATCGTATGCCTTCTCCAAGTCCATGAAGGCAGTATACAACTTCTTACCCTTCCCTATATATTTCCCCACTATTGGTTTTAATGCAAATATCTGGTTCACACATCCTCTACCCTTTTTGAAACCTCCCTGCTACTCATTAACTTTATTAATATATATATTTATTGAATATATGTTCATAATATATATATATATATATATATATATATATATATATATATATATATATATATATATATATATATATATATATATATATATATATATATATATATATATATATTATATTTAATGAAAAGTAGCTTGTCTATCTAAGAAAATTATTATTATTATTTCCGTAGTTATGTTTAAATCAGAGATAAATACTATACAGTAATTTACTTGTTATATTTTGTTTTATAGGAATTAGTTCAAAATGGTGAGGATGCCGGAGCCTCCAAGGTGAATGTTGTTCATGATACTCGTAGCCTGGAGTTCCCTGAGGCTCACCAGGATGTGCAGCGCTTTATTAGGGTAAGTGTAAAGTCCATAGGAGGCTTCTGATTCCTTCTGACCATGCCACTAAACAAACTCCTTCCGTATAGGTGTGTGTGTTTCGTGGCAATATTTGAAGGACTCATTTACCTCCAATTTTCTTACTATAACACAGGGTCCATTAAGTTCCTTCCACACGAGAGACAAACAGACGATGGACACGGTGCAACTCAGTGGAATAGGGTCCTTTAGTCAGAGCCGTAGATAGAGAGAGTTTGGCCAGGTATCGGACAGGCGCCATGTTGTACACCAAGTAGACGGACTCGCTCATAGCTTATATTACGCGGCACAGCTTTGTAGGCAAAATAAATGGTTATACAGTAAACATAAGCTTATTTTGGTACTTCATTTTTGTTACATTGGACTGTCTTGAACACTCCAAGTATGCCAGGAAACAGGACCAGAAGAACAAAAATAATGGTGTTCTGTTGCTTGGACTAGTTTAGAGGAATCATTTGCTACACATTTACCAACACTGTACTTTCCACTTAACATAACATTAGACAATACAATTAAAGATTAGGGGAAATTTTCTTTTTAGTGAATAGTAGTGCCTTCATTATTCCAAAGTATGAGGGTTTAGTAATACAGTTTATTGTATTATACAGTACAACTTCTACTGGTATAGTCTAATTACCAGGTTATAGAGCTTTTTATATTTGTAATGTTATTTTGTTATTTCAGTGCAAGCATATAAAAATATAGGAATAAACTATAATTACTTCTTAAAGGTAAAATTAACAAGCTAAAATTTCTTACTGTACATAAGGTTACAGTAAGGTACAAGGCCAAGACATATACCGGTATATCTCTTGGCCTTGGTAAGGTACATATAGGCCTATATATAGAAGAAATAATCCCTCTGGGCTTGGTGCTTCTATTCACTGATTAACTTATCAGTTAATTAAGTATACAATAATTTATAAAGCTATGTAAAAGAATATAAAATTTTGAAAGAAAGCTATAGTAAGTGGTGGCACTGTGCTAAACGAGTTGTTATTTGGGCTCCAATGTTGTCTTTTGACTTATTTGCCCAAAGTGGCCTCCTCTGGGTATCTCTTGGGAACCTGTGCATTGTTTTCCACATTTCTGGGCGCGTTGAACAACCCTATGCTGCAAGGAATATTTTACTATGGCTATAGGGAGACTGACGGAGACGTTGGTGTACAACATGGCGCCTGTGTGTCACGTGACTCTCCTCAACCAATCAGCAACCAGCGTTACCAGCTCGACTGAAACCTGCCCGGCCAAACTCTCTCTATCTATGGCTCTGCCTTTAGTGAGCTCGAGATGCCATCTGCTGGCCGTCAATGGTCCTGGAACTAGTATAAAAATTAAACATACGGACTTTCAAATATTTATATTTCTTATATATTTTTCATTGCTATTTATAATTCACATATTTTTCTCATAGCTACGGTATAAATTATATATATTATACTGAGACTAGCTACTAGGTATTTAATTCCCGGGGTCACTAACTGAAGGGTTGCGTGTGATCGCCAGCGGTTTTAATATGGAAGTTGGGGAACAGCGTGTTGGCCGAGTTAGATGTATTTTTGTAAAATCTTCCCCGCGATAATTACTGATACATCGTACGTCTGCACTTTAAGATGTTATTATTCAGTAATTATATTAACATCATAGATAAGAATTGGTGTGCAACATACAGTAAAACAGCAATTACAAGCATAAAATAGTACAGGGGTTGGCAGAACTAATAACATTTATATTAGTTCATACCTGCACCTTTGGCTTAAAACAAAAAAACACTGTTTCTGAAAGAACAATGCCCTATGTTAAAAAAAATGAGAGCAATCAGAAAAGTTTTTCACCTCTAATTATACATTTTTATGAGGCCGAAATCATACGGGAAAGAGATCACTTCCCCAACTTTGTTGTTAACAATTATTTTATCTGGTGAAAAGTGGCAGTTTTACTTAGGTTCATGACGTCGGGAATTAAGAAACCAGAGGAACAAAAGACGGAGATTTTTTCTTTTGTTTTTTCTCCATAGAAACAGTCGTCATATGGTATATGTCTTTTTTTTTTCAAGTTCATTATAGTGAAAATATCATCATAAGATGTTAGGAATGAAAGTATTATAATTATGAAAAAGAAAAGCTTGCTGCCTGATGCGGTACGATAACGTTTTTACAGAACTCATGTGTTCCACAGTCCACAGAGACAGACCCTCCTCTCACGCTAGTGATATAGTCAAAATAACCTCCTTGGCGGAGGTAACATGATTGAATGCATTGTATGTCAGGCAGGGAAGTACCGGCTAAAGGAAATGTTGAATGACAAATTTACAAACACTTATTAACCACTGCTTTGTAAGAACCTACCATCATAACACTACTGTTACACTTTTTGCCTTACATATCCTTACAAGAGGGTATTTTTTATCCATAAATCAGCATCGATGCAATACTATGAATTACTTGGAGTGTTATAAGACATTTTATATTGTTTTTTTAATTGGCCAATAATTTTCCTTTATATCATCATGACTAATGTACAACCCTTAGATATTTTGCAGTCAACCTAATAGTGACCATCACAACTATGACAAGTAGCTTGTTTGGTAGAGAAAAATGTCAATTAAGTCCAGCTGGACTCGGGAAAGTCTGCAGAATTTTGTGTGGTTGTAGTACCAGGCCGGCCACCAGGTGGCATCTCCAGCTCATTAAATTAAAGGACCCTATTATCTTTCTTTTTACCAGTGTTATCATATCAAACAGTCCCCGGTACCCATTGGTTACTTGTGCCCGACACCTAGGTACCCACAAAATTGGTAACAATGTCTGCCTGCCATCTTTTGCCTTTCATGTGGAAGGAACTTTATTTGATCACAAAGTCAGCTGATGACAGTAATTATATCACAAGTTATAAAGGGGGTGCGGGAATAGGGGACAGGCTTGGGGGTGAGTGGGAATAGAGGGACAAGCTTGGGGTGGGTAGAAAGCCTGTCCCCTATTCCCGCCCCCCTCCCCCCAAGCCTGTCCCATACTCCCGCAACTCCTTAACTCTCTAGAGAACTCTTATTTTATGTCATGATATTTTTGTGATGATATTTTTAATAATTTTAATATAATTGATTGTCAGGATCCAGCACTGTCTATACATTTTTGTAATGATATTTTGGTATTATTACAGAATAACTGGGTTTTTGGCTAGGATCGTGCAGTCTTACAACATCCGGCTAGGTCCTGGGAATCTACCCCAGTAACTTTATGATAGTTTACACCGATTAGATCCTGATCGTTTGCCCAGGTTAGGTCCCGGTAGTTTGCCCAGGTTAGGTCCCGAAAGTTTGCCCAGGTTAGGTCCTGATAGTTTGCCCAGGTTAGGTCCTGGTAGTCTGCAGTGGTCTAGGTCAGGTCATGTCAGACTAATTTCCAAATTATGTTTGTAAAATGGGGCTTATCTCCTAGAGAAACACCATAGATTAAAAGTGTGTTAGAATGGTCCAAAATAGTGGGTAATGATACTAAAATATTATAAATATACAATATAGTGAACCCAGTTCTTCTGTAAATTTACCAATATATTTGATAATTTTAATATAATTGTTTGTCAGGGTCCAGCACTATATCTATACATGTTTTGGGATAATATTTTAAATCATTTTAATATAATTGTTTGTCAGGGTCCAGGACTGTGTCTATACATGATATGGGATGATGTTTTTAATATTTTTAATATAATTGTTTGTCAGGGTCCAGCACTGTGTCTATACAATGATGCAGTATTCAGACAGGAGGATTGGAATGGTGTTTGTAAATTGTGTGACAGTATAAAGAAGGATGATCCACTTAGGATTGGACAATTTGGACTGGGATTTAAATCTGTCTTTCATATAACAGGTGAGTAGGACAATTGAAATGTATGTACTGTACAGTTGCCCACACATGAAGCTGGTACGCCTCGTTACTTGTGAGGTGGCTACACACGAAATGAAATTGAAAAGAGATGTAGTTTGTTGACAGGCAGACAGTAATAATATTTCACTATCTGTCTGTCAATAAACTATAACTTTTGCTCACTTTCCTTCCTGTTGTAGCCACCTCACAAGTAGCGAGCCATACAAGATTCATGTACAGTCGGCGGCAGAAATTGTGTCGCCTCACTCAACGGTTCGTGAAGGATAATAATTATATGGAATAATAATAAAACATACACATTCACCATACAGAATTATAGCATCTAATATACTTATAGGATTAGTTAGTTAGTTAGTTAACTGCGCAGGCCTCCTAGGCCCCTTGCCACTTCACCACCGTCAGCCCCTCCTCTCCTCGCCCTCTCTCTCAAGATGTTTCTTTCCACTGTTGGTAATGGCAGTCCCGTGTCCTCCCTTATCTGGTCTCGCCATCGTTTTGGAGGTCGTCCTCTTGGTCTTGGGTTTTCAAAATTCCCACGGTATGCCACTGCTATATATTCATCCTGGGGTCTTCTTACAACATGTCCAAACCAGCTGTTTCTTTTCTTCTTAATAATATCTGTGATTGTGGATTTCAGTCCCAGCTCTCTCCTCACTCTTTCATTCCTCCATCTGTCTCTCAATGTAACTCCCAATATCGCTCTCAGGCATCTCATTTCAAAAACCTCAAGCTTTCTTGTTTCTTCTGCCCTCAGTGTCCAAGTCTCTGATGTATAAATGGCTATTGGGAGTATCAGAGCATTGTACAGGCGAACCTTGAGGCGCCTTGAAAGGTCCCTCCTACTCCACACCGTCTTCCTCAGTCTGCCAAAAGAAGATGCGGCCAATGCTATTCTTCTGTAGACGTCTTCCTCTGTACCCGGCACCACACTCCCCAAATATATGAAAGTGTCACTGTGCTCAATGGTCTCACCATCTATTTCAATCATTCTGTCCTCAGGCGATATTATCTTGCACTTATCAGCATTTACTCTCATTCCCCATTTTCTACATGCCTCCTCCAGCTCTGTTGTCGTCTCCTGCAGTTTATCAATTTTTGTTGCCAGTAGGGTCGTGTCGTCGGCATATCTTATGTCAGCTGACATGGTGTCCACCAGGTGTAGTTCTTCATCTAGCCCTGTCAGCTCCCTCATGACAAACTCCAGGAAAACATTAAATAGGGAAGGTGACATAGAGCATCCCTTATAGGATATAACATATATAATAATAATTAAACATACACATTCACCATACAGAATTATAGCATCTAATATACTTATAGGATATACATATATAATAATAATTAAACATACACATTCACCATACAGGATTACAGCATCTAATTTGCCAACTAATATACTTCTCTGATTTTCAATTTACAAGTCAGTAAAGCTTATATTTCCATACCTTACTTCCATCATGAGTTGGCAGAGGGGAAGTTTTGTGTTGTTGGTAAATCTGGAGCAACTGAATCCTCCATATGATTCCAAGCAACAGGAAAGCATTAATTTTGTTCATCTGGTCCTGTTTCCTGGCATACTTTGGAGGAATCAAGGCACTCCAATGTACCAAAAAAGAATTACCACCTTAAGGAGATTATACAGTTGGTCACAGGCATTATTACACAGGCTATATGGAAAGAGAGGTTGTTATTGTGGAAATACTGCAATGAATGGTCTACCAATTAAGTGACTCGGTGATTATCAAAATAACAAACCTAATACTAATGTTGTATTGAAATTACTCTACAGCCACAATCAAATATCCACCGACACTTTCCTTCCAACGTAGTAAATATATTGGTAATAAAGAACAACACGTGTGTGATTTTGCAGCACCTCATAATAATAATAATTATTATTATAATAATTGAGTGGGTTGAGTTGAAGTAAGGTGTTGTATAATTATATTTTGATATGATAGACCTACTGATTTCCTTGCAAGACGGAAGGAAAGTGTAGGTGGATAATTGAGTACATTTTGTAAATGTTGTACACCCTCAAACACAATAGCATGTGTAGGGCCTACTATATCTTGTGGACAATAGTACAATAAAGAGAACTTATGGCAGATAAAAATGTCCCATTTATTGAGAACATGATTTTAAGGAACCTGTGATCGTGTATGAGAATTGGAGGTTTCTGACTCCTCCTGACTATGCCATGAAACAAGCTCCTTCCATGTTCATGATTTTACTCTCATAGCTTCCACACCCTCTTGTCTCTTTATTGGTAGAAAAGCTGAAAATGTTATATAATGTTTACCAGTTTTTATCTCTGTAATAACTGTAAATATTGTGTTTGTGTATTCACAGATTACATCACCATCATAAGTGGTTCCCAGGTGCTATTCATGGATCCTAGTGCCTCTGTGCTATTCATCCATCCTGGAAAACCACCTGTAGATCAAACGTGTCGCTTTGTATCTCTTAGTGATCTTGGTAAGGTGTTACCAGAATCAATTGCACTACAGTTATGGGGCACATACCTCACATCTCGACACATACTGACAGGAACATTCCCAGCAACACTGTTTTGGTTCCCTCTTAGACAACAACCTTCACAACTTTCACCAACAGTGTACACAAAGGACAGTGTAAGGCAATTGTTTGATTCATTCAGTGTAGAAGCACCCATCTGCCTAACATTCCTCAGAGCACTGGAACAAGTGAGTCTCCAAAGGGTAGAGAGAGATCCAAAGACACCAGTTTTGGTTCACCAGGTGGGATATCATAACCATGGTGTGTCAGATGCAAGGCAACAGAGACAAAACCTACGACATATTCTACATCAGTGTGAAGGACGTCCAAGTAAGTCCATCACTAGTCAATACCAGGTTACAATACACAGTACCAAGGATGGACAATTAAGTAAACAGACCATGTTGGTGCTGCATTACCTACCCGGACAACAAGACAAGTATTGTATTAAGTACAAGGGTAATGCACCTCACCGATATATTCCTCTGGTGGGTGTGGCTGTACCTACTCGACCCATAGCTACATCAGAGGCACAAGGATCATTATTTACATCTTTACCAATACCACTTGATCCAGCCAATGCTACAGGACTCCCAATACAAGTGAATGCTTACTTCACCCTCGTTCAAAACAGACGATATGTCAAGTGGAGAACCCATGACTCCAGTAAAGAACCTGATGTAAGTACAGTATCTATTACAAGTATACTTAAGGGGGTGCGGGAATAGAGTGACAGGCTTGGGGGGGGGGGAGTAGGGGGACAGGCTTGGAGGGGGGGTCGGGGGGGTGCGGGAGTAAGGGGACAGGCTTTGGCGGGGGGGGGGTTAGTGGGGTGCGAGAATAGGGGACAGGCTTTCCCCCCCCCAAGCCTGTCTGTCCCCCTATTCCCGCACCAACCCCAGTCTCCCCCCCCCCGCCAAGCCTGTTTCCTACTCCCGCACCCCCTTAACCCCTGCAAACCGGGAGGGGGGGTTCCTGCCGCTAGTGTCAAAATTCCTCGATTTGCCCTATATTCACAATGCTCACACTCTTAACCTATATAGTGTACTGACTTCAAAATTGTTCCATCCTTACCTTCAACTCTTCCTCTTTCCAATGGTACCATCGGTAGGGCTGTACGATCAATAGTTGTGGAGATAGGGCGAGTTTAAATAGACCATGTCTGCGCACGAATCTGTAGTATGTCTGTATGTACGCGCGGGATAGACTCGACCACGGCTTAGAGTCCAGTTTCCCGCGTAACTCCCTTGTCAACTCACTCGTATAACTACTATTATGTATCGTATGTCATGATTTCAACACTAAAAATAGTATGAACACTTGTAGGAATATATCATCGTGTAACTGTCACTTAGAAAATGATAAACAAACTGACTTGTACCGTAGGAAACACGTATATTTACTATCAATTGTGCCTGTATGGGCGTGTTTTGTGGTGTTATTTTCTTATTACTACCCCATTATGTATCGTGTGTCATGATCTATACACTAAATAATAATTTGTAACCTTGTAGGAATATCATGGTGTCACTCACGTACATATATTCACTACGGTATTGTCTTACGATCGTTAGAGCACAAATTCGGACAAGGGCAAATACTTAAAAATCGCCCAGCCATCGTGGGGTCCCAGAATCGACTGAGTGGGTAGCGGATCGATATTTTGAATGTATTTTCTCGCCCAACGACAAGAAAAACTAGCCCTACATGGCGCGAAATAGCGCTAAATCGCTGTAACGGTGTATGTCGTGACCTGGTTTCTACCGTATGACGGTCTATGTCGTGGTCCGGTCTGTAGGGGTTAAGGACCCTGTGATCGTGTATAAATATTGGAGGCTTCAGCTGATTCCTTCTGATCATGCCACAAAACAAACTCCTTCCATATAGGCGTGTGTGTTTCGTGGCAATATTTGAAGGACTCATTTACCTCCAATTTTCTGACTACAACACAGGGTCCATTAAGTTCCTTCCACACGAGAGACAAACAGACGATGGACACGGTGCAACTCAGTGGAATGGGGAATTTTCTAAACTCAGCCACCTGATGTCACTTGGGAGCCTCTCCCCCAATGTCCTCTATTTACGTATTTCATGTTTTATGTTACTGAAAATTCAGTGAGCATACAAATGCATTCAGCATTTATGAACATACTTTTTACAAAGTTCTGCATACAGTTTTTAATACTTTCAATTGATGATTTCATGAAAAAAAAAAAAAAAATTATAAGTAAATTTTCTATCTCTGGTGGCATCGACAGATACAGGTCGAGTCATCATTAGTTTTGATACGACACAGCACAAGTTTAATTGTATTTGATTTACTGACGTAGAAATAAATAAAATACTGTGGTACTACTTACTATAACAAAGTATACACAGTGACACGGTGATATACGTATATAGTTATTCAATACAGCGACTGACATGGCAAGTTAGTCGAGAACGCAGAACCAAACCAAAACAAATAGTCGAGTACTTCAAGCTATGCCTTGCTGGTGTTATGTGCCTCACTGCTCAAATAGACGTAGTGGCCATAAATTTCCAAGTGATCCTGTCCTGAGGAAACGTTGGATAGTTGCTGTTTTTGTTTAGATGGTGCGACCACTCTGGCCAGGCCATGGTTTCCAATGTTCAAATTTTGTTTTCGTTTATTACAAGTTGTTCTATGTCAATTGGTATTTTAAGTGGCATAGATATGCTGCTTATTAATTTCTACTGTCTGTATTAATACGTTTCAGATGAATAGTGTAATAGGGTGTTTTCGGGTGACGTCACGACATTCATGGCTGCCATCATGGTCAGGAAGGAGTTTTGTTTACATGGATAAGAGTTGCCAACTTAGTGCTTTTGGAGCTCCATATAATGATTTTTAAAGTAATCTAGCGAGAGTTTCGTATCCTTAGCGTCTTTTCTATATTATATTTACAATGTTTTGTTGCGCCTTTTATTGGTGTTTTTTTATTATTTCAGAATCTTGGTCTAACAAAAAGCAAATATTCATTTATAAAAGTCGGTAGTATACGTCGGCCTTTTATTAAAAATACCGTTTTTGAGGAGTAAGTCTAGCGCCTCCCGAAACTTCTCATATTGGTAACCCTGACAAGGAGAGGGCAGTTTGTATATCCAGCAGGGAGCTGTATGTTTTTTAATACTTATCTCCTTTTCGGACAAAATTCAAGATGCGAAATTACTGCTGTATAGTAGGATGCAGTAACTCAGACAAGACTCCTGGTGTGTCAAGATTTCGGATCCCAAAGGTGGTAAAAACCCAAGGAGAAGCTCATGAGAAGTTGCTAACTAGACGAAGGAGTGTGTGGTTGTCCAGAATATCCAGGGTTCTCATGAAGTATTTGTGGTATTACCTTAAAAAAATGTTTAAATTACCTTAGATTGAGCCAAATGTCCTTAGATCCTGAAATAGGTGACCATAACGACATAAACTGAACCCTTGACACACGATACTTTTATGAAATTATAATAGTTTTTTATAGCAGCGCATTTTTCTTTTACGACGACCCATGAAATAACGGAAAAATCGATAATATTTACCTTAGATTGTCAAAACTTTACTCTAAATAACCCCAAATTACGTTAATCTAGGATAATTACCTTTAAAATGAGAGCATTGAGAATATCCAGAGTGGAGACATCAAACCCTGAAAACTGACGATTCTGCTCCAAGCACTTCATTTCAGGTATATAGTGTTAGACTTGTGTAACCAAGAATTACATGTTTATTTCATTGTCTTGTAATTGTAGTCTTGGTTTGGTGAAGAAATAAAGTAGTCAATCATGTCGAGATATATAACCGGAGGGTAACGCTCAAAGTCAGTACTGAATTTACACTTGGACACTGCATATGGATCCACACTCACACCAACACTACTTAATTTCTGCAGGTAAGTGGCATGGTCTGTTGCACTAAGGCTCTTGAGGTAAGTGGAATGCTCCATTATTGTGATGATTAGTGTAAATGAACTTCTTACTATCACAACTGCACTCTCTCTGCGGGCCCAACACCCGCCATCATGGCGGTTGTTTATATCGTGACGTCACGTCGATCAGCTGAGCGAAAACACCCTATTGCTTAAAGACTGGGAACGACCGAAATACGATAAAACCAACTCCAATACTTGTTTACATGAATACAGTTTAATTTTACATAAGATAGTACTTCGAATGAAATGTGTAAAAATAAATATTAAATACACTCAATGTATTAATGTGCACAGAAAAGCTCTGTAAAACATGTTTGAATTTCTTTATAAGATGCGGGTGGGGGACTGGCTCACTACTGCCACCTGGTGAGGGCATAGTTTGGAAAATCCCCCATTGTCTTGCTTTTTACCAGTGTTACTATATCAAACAGTCCCCAGTACTGACCCATTGGCTACTTATGCCCAACACCTACCCACAAAATTGGTAACAGTGTCTGCCTGCCATCTTTTGCTTCTCGTGTGGAAAGAGCTCTATTTTCTTTATCAACAGTACACTAATTTTGTAATATTGGCCACATGAATTGGTACAAACTTTGTTCTTTTAGAGAGTTTATAACATTATTATAGGAAATGTAATAAAATTATGTGGCTTGGTGGCTTTTATGGGGTGATTCACTTTTGTTACATTGGAGTGCCTTGATTCCTCCAAAGTATGCCAGGAAACAGGACCAGATGAACAAAAATAATGGTGTTTTGTTGCTAGGAATACACCTCGGTCTCGTATAGAACGTCCAATAGGTCGATAGAAGACGTCGTTCTATGTGAAATGGTTCTATGTGATGCACGTAACCTATGGGGAAAATGACAATTGGTCGATCAATCACCAAGATTGTCCCTGAAATTAACATAAAATACTTTTTAAGTTTTTTCTTGCCTTAATCCTACAGGAATGGATATTACAATTCGTATTAAGCATATTAAATGCATATTACAATTCGTATTAAGGATTTAGCAGGCGACTCATGTGACATAATACGAGTCAGCAGCATCCGTGGTGGTGGAGAGGAAGTGGGGAGATAAACGATAGCGCGTGATCACTGTTTGTTTATTTATATTAACCATATACTGGTGTTTCCTTCTCCTTTCTCTTTTCTCTTATATGAAAGAATATGGCCTTCCATTTTGTAAATGCACCACCTGGCATGACCGAGTGTTGTTGTTGATGTTCTCCCGGGGCAGAATGACCTCCTACCCCACAGACCCCTGGTACACTCTGGTCGCAGTGTATAAAACAAATGAAAATAAAGTAGGGGCTGGCCCTATATGCCTGGGCTACCGAAGCACATCCCAAGGAAATGGGACCAGGGAGTCTGGGGGCCTCTGACCGCCAGGGAGATTGGGGGAAAGGCATTGATCCCACAGCCAGTGCTGTGGGCCCATGTCCACAAGAGCTACAAGTGGGGCCGTACCTTCCATGAGACCAGCCCTGAAGGGACCATAAGGGGGAGGGAGTTTACACTGCTGCATGCAAAGGGAAATGCACCCCCATGTACTGGCGGTCCACACAGCAGTGTAAAAAAAAAAATGCCTCCTTTTTTTTTTTTATATGATCCGACACTAGACATAGGCTTAATCAAGCCTATCGTGGCCCAGGTCAACTGCTGCTCACACACACACACGTCACGACTTCCGAACTGGTATCCAGCCACAGAGAAAGGGAAGTGAGGGTAATTCCCAAATACTGCAGCTGTTATGGTACCAGTGAGGGTGTTTTACGACGTTCGGTCGCCTTATAGTTAGTGCCTGACACTCAAATCGGAAGAGTAAATATTCTCAGGCCCTCACATGAGAGGATCGATCTCCCGACCTCTATGGTATGAGTCCAGAACACTAACCACTCGGCCACCTCCCCTACAGTACACCACACGTGGATTTTTAATCCATTTGGGCAGATCTCGTCAAATCCACTAGAGAGTGACCAGATCCTACAACAATCTTTATTCTAGCCATGTGGGGAATAACTAATATTTACAGAGAATAAAGTCAGCCCCACTGGGCCCAGACAAGGGTGTGGTAGAGGATCCAAATTCGTCATTTTTTGATAACCAGACCTCACCAGTGGGAAGGAGTGATAGAGAGGTGGGACAGTAAATACAAAGGAAAGAAATAAAGGAACGGAGGGATACATGGAGAATTGAAAAGGATTAGCTGGGGCCGAAGGGACGCCAAACCCCTTGAAGTACTGGCCACGTCTCCGCAGGCAATATTTTCCTTACGGGTTGACTGAGTGTTGAAGCTGGTGGTTAACTCGTAATCACTAAAAACGAGCGAGTCACACACAATGCAGGCTAGCGGGCCGGGCTATATTTCCTTGAACTTGGGCTAGGGTGAATGGAGACTGAGGGTAGGAGGGACGGAGTGCGGGAGAAATGGTGGCAACATACTCACCCACACTTCACAGACGACAGTGATATATACAGTATTTCCTGACACGTTCATTATGATTTCGCTCGTTTTGTATAAGAACTCCTCGAATGTGCTTCACTTATTTTCGTCACCCATTTTATATGGATGCAATCGTTTTGTAAAATGATTTTATACTAATATTTTGGTTGCTCGTTCTATGTGAACACATTCTATATGATGACCGAGGTGTCAATAATAGATTTATTATATTCTCCAATTATGGACTTCACCACCACGTAAATGGTCCATGTTTACTAGAGGGGAAGACAGAGCCGTTATGGATATAGACGCCTCATATATTGTTTCAGGTGATTTGGAACGAGGAACTTATATCAGAGGTGGTATTGAAAGCCAGATACAGTACAGTATAAAATTATATTACATAGTTTCAAGTGATTTGGAATGAGGAACTGGCATCAGAGGTCGTATTGAAAGCAATTAATTATAGTACATATTTCTTTCAGGAAATTTGGAATGAGGAACTTGTATCCGAGGTGGTATTGGAAGCCTACCACAAACTACTGCTTTATGTCCATGACCAGACTGTCCAAGGCGTCTATCAACCCCAAATGTGGTACTCCGTCTTACCCCACCTTGGAACCACCACAGCTGGTAGATGGCAGCAATTGGCCACGCAGTTATGGAGCAAGATTCTGATTCTCCCAATACTACATTCACAGGTTATAATTTTTCTTTATTATTATTATTACTTGGCGAATTTTCGCCAAGTATGTTGCTCAATGGTCTTGTGTGTTTGTAGAGTTCACGGTCTACAGGTCGCAATTCTTGTCCGATTTTGCTGAAATTTTCACCACAGGTAGGCATCAACATTTCTAGGTCACTTATTTTTTTCAAGGTCAAAACTAAAAAATCAAGGTCAAAATTATAAAAAAAATGAATAAAAAATAAAATCTGAGCAGGGTTCGAACCAATGCCGGCAATAGTGAACAAGAAAAGGGGAGCTCTCAAGACGGTATTCCACTGAGGCAACATTTTGGCAACATGTGGCATGCAACACTGTTGCATATCCTAAGTGTGATTCCACTGGTTCAACAGGAGGCAACATGTAGCATGTGGCTGTGTGGTATGCAACACATTTCAACATGTTGACGTGTAGGGTGCCACATTCAACAAGATTTAGCCTGTTGCCTGGTGTTGAACGCCTACCCGCCAGTCACGGGAAATCAGTGGTGTTGAAAGCAACAAAATGAGCTGCTGGTCCCAAGAGAAAACCGCGGAATTTATAGAAAGTTACAGAAATAGTCCAGTCCTATGTGATATACGGTTAAAAGATTATAAAAATGATCTAGCAAAACTTGATGCACTGCGGCTATTAGCTGAACAATACCAATGTGATGTAGCGACGGTGAATAAGGATTGATCATTGGCAAGTAACCTTCCAAGAAAGTCATTATGAGCTGTGACATTGCCAATAAACAGTTCTTTCTTCCACCATCGATGTTTCCTTTTACGTGTTTTGCAGGCATTACGTATCACTAAATACACAGCAGCAGTGACCGTCACCTCAGACATCTTGTTGACAACTGAGCTTTTGTTGAATCAATGGAATTGGTCTTGTTGCATTCAACAGTCAACATCGTACGTCGCATGCAACAAGTAACAACGATGTTGCTTGTTGCGGCAGCATTCAACATAATGTTGAAAGACGCATTCAACATTTTTGTTGAAAGCTCTACAAATCGCATGCAACATGTTGCTGTGTTGCCTCAGTGGAATACCGCCTTTAGCGCTCGTGGATAACCACTCGACCATCGTGACGGCATTATCATTTCTGATTATGGTGGTATTTGAGCGATGGCCGTATTCCTAAAACTCGCGATTTGAACATTAGGTCGAAAATCAAGGGGTCTGAATTTTGCCATACTTTCGCCAAGTCCTCGCTCTATGAGCGAATGTTCATTATTATTATTATTATTACTATTATTAGCATTGTTCTTATTATTATTATAATTGTCATTATTATTATTGTCATTGTCATTATTATTAATGTCATTAATATTATTATTGTCATTGTTATTATCATTATCATTATTGTCATTATGATTATTGTCATTATCATTGTCATTATTATTATTATTATTATTATTATCATCATCATCCTTCTTGTCATTATTGTTATCAGTAGGCTATTATTATCATTGCCACTATTACTACTATTATTATTATTATCATTTTACCAATATTATTATAATTATTATTATTATTATTATTATTATTATTATTATTATTATTATACTACTTCCAGACACACGGCTTCCTGACGACCCAGAATGTAATCACCGATGCTTCACTCCATGATTATTCGGCCCAAGTCAATAGGTGCATCGGAAAGGTACTCCAATGTTACCAAAAACCACTTGTAACTCTACCATCTCATGTTACCACCTCCCTCCACTGGTTAAGTAAGTACCGTACATCATTATATTTGTATTGATTTATATTTAATGAGTTAACCGTGTATTATTATTATTATTATTGCGTCCCACTCTCCACACACTGGCACAGATCCAACAGAAGTTGCACGGTGTGGTAGGTGACGTCACTGAAGTGAGTCTTCTTCTAGGAGCACAGCAGTAATAATAAGTGCACAAGACCAGAACACTCTAGGCAGGCGAAGGAAATCCACTCTGGAACTAAGTTTACTTTCTTTATTTTCCAATAACCACACTCAGTTTCATTATTACACTTGATTTACAATTACCAGAATTACACAACTTTTTCAACAATACACACAAATACGGAATAAAATTGTACTATACACTTTGTTTCTTTAGCACTTTTGCTATCTTCACAGGTTTACAGAATTACTCTTGCTAACTTCACAATATCACTCGATAATAGCACTTTTCTTTCACTTGGCACTGACTCTTCTTATCACTTGGCACTCTTGACTGACTCTTCTTCTTCACTGACTTATCACTTAGATCTCTTCCCTTGACTGACTGACTGACTTAACCTCTGCTCCACCCTATATATATCTACCTACCTAATTCTAGAGAACTCACGACATTACCGGCGACTTCTAGCAACTACTAGATGTACAGTCACTCATAAAAATTAAGACCCCCAGGCCAGTCACCTTCTTATACGTGTGATATCGATTCTGGCAACAGTGTACGTGACGTCAGTGACGGCGCTTGAGATATGAAGTCGATCTGCTCGACTCACTTTGAACTAAGGGTAGATGAGACAAAGCCTGAGTTGAGATAATGTTTCGAGCAAACCAGCCTTCCTCTGACGTCAGATACAATGTTACCAGAACCGATATCACACGAGTTAAAAGGTGTGGTGGCTGGGGTGTCTTTACTTTTATGAGTGACTGTACACAAAGGTGCCATATTCACAATTAACAGAAACGCTATCACAGTTTTTATTTCATTACTGACACTAACTTTATTTGAATAGAGAAACTAAAATAAAAATCACATTATTAAAGAGAAAATAAGATAACAATAGAACATAAAAATAATCGAGTGAATATTCAAATATAACTCTGACACATAGCATACAGTATCTAGAAATTAACAGAATAAAATAAACAAATCTCTCTTCTCAACTTTATTATTATTATTATATATTGAGAGTTTACTGTATATTTTATCAACAAATACACACACATAACAAACTGTTTATTATTATTATTATTATTATTATTATTATTATTATTATTATTATTATTATTATATATTGAGAGTTTACTGTATATTTTATCAACAAATACACATACATAACAAACCGTTTATTACTTGGCGAATTTCGCCAAGTATGTTGCTCAGTGGTGTTGTGTGTTTGTGGCAATGTCTGTAGAGTTCACGGTCTACAGGTCGCAATTCTTGTCCGATTTTGCTGAAATTTTCACCACAGGTAGGCATCAACATTTCTAGGTCACCTATTGTTTTTCAAGGTCAAAAGTAAAAAATCAAGGTCAAAATTATCAAAACACTGAAAAGGGGAGCTCTAATTAAGCGCTCATGGATAACTACTCGGCCATCGTGACGGCATTGTCATTTCTGCTTCTGATGGTACTTGAGCAATGGCTGTATTCCTAAAACTCGTGATTTGAGCATTAGGTCGAAAATCAAGGGGCTGAATTTTGCCATACTTTCCCCAAGTCTTCGCTCTATGAGCGAATGTTTATTATTATTATTATTATTATATTGAGAGTTTACTGTATATTTTATCAACAAATACACACACATAACAAACCATTTATTATTATTATTATTATTATTATTATATTATTATTATTATTATTATTATTATTATTATTATTATTATTATTATTATATATTGAGAGTTTACTATATATTTTATCAATAAATACACACACATAACAAACCATTTATTATTATTATTATTATTATTATTATATTATTATTATTATTATTATTATTATTATTATTATTATTATTATTATTATTATTATTATTATTATTATCATTATCATTATCATTATCTTTATCTTTATCTTCTTTATCATTATCATTATCATTATTATTATTATTATTATTATTATTATTATTATTATTATTATTATTATATATTGAGAGTTTATGATATATTTTATCAACAGACAGCACACCTCCAACCGTAACGCCTGACTTGGTTCGAGAGTGTTTGAGATCCGGTGGAGGCGAGGTGAAATGTGAGTGTGACACCATAACACTATTGGAATACATCACCTCAGATCAACACTACCACAACCAACTTAATGGACTTCAACTACTGCCTTTGAATGATGGCTCTTGGTCGACCTACTCCAATTCTAGCCATCCAATCTATATATGTACCTCAAATGAAGCGGCAGCATTGTGGGGTTTACAGTCATATATATTACAGCTTAATCTTTCCTCAGTGTTGCATAGCAGGTTGGACAAAGTTGCACAGCTAGGTAAGTTGGAGCATTCTTTTTATATATCTGTATTAGTTTGAATTCTGAACTGTATAGAATGACCCTCTCTTTCTAAAATTATAATGATCTCTCTTTCCATATTATACAGTAGCCTGTGTAAGAATTTCTGTGTCTAAACCATACCTTCTCAGTAATGTCCTATATACTTAGGGTCATTTCCACAGTGGTTGGTATTGGTTTGTAAGCACGCAAACGAAAGAATGTTAGCCGTGTAAATGACTTATAGGTGAATTATTTAATGAATTTGGTGAGTAAACTATCCAGTGATCATTATTATCTAACTGTTGGATAGATTTTGCGAATGTGGATACTCAGCTTTTGAAAAAATAATGAAGCCTTACAAGTGTGGTTGGTTGGGAAGCTTACAAACCAATACCACTGTGGAATCAACCCTAATCACATGTTACTTTCAGGCACAACACAATTGGTTCAATTTAAGGCCACACAACATGGACGTAACTTGCTGACTCGAAGTGTGAACCGAGTCCAGAGGAAAGGAGACTTGGGTAGACAGCAGCTACAGGACTGGTTACGGAAGGTGTGGTCCCTCCTACAGCAGATGGACTTAAGTACTATAACCCATCTACCATTACTACCTTCATGTCCATCTCCTACTTCATCCAACAACCTCTTGTCACTGTCTTCTCCAATCATAGTACAGAACCTTCTATGTCCCTTATTATCAAACAGTGCAATTCAAACACTGAAACTTTGGGATATTAAAGTAGTGACACGATTACCACGTTATGTACGACACCATCAGTTGTATTCATACCTGTATGACAGTAATGGTAGTGGAGTAAATAAGGCTTTATCAAAGATGATCAGTATCTCCACCATACAGAACATTGTTACTTCCTTTAATGTCAAGAGTTCTAATGTGGAGCATGAAGCTCTCATTAATGTTATAGATCTCAACACTCTTCAACCTGATGTAAAGAAATTCCTGGCTAAGCTTAACATATTTATATCTGTTAGAGAATGTGGTAATATAAAGAACGACTGTGTTAAGAGAGTGATATATATCCTTCCCCCTGACCTTGTTGACTTCCCAGTCCACTTTCCTGTTACAATACTTAAACACCAGACTACCAGACATCAACAGTTAGCCATAATCTTGGGTGCAGAACTCCTCTCTAAGGAAAAACTATGTCTCCTTGCATTAAACTCTAGAAATACTTACTCAAAAAGGGAGATGTGTAAGTTAGCCTTATACATATTGAGTGACAATAATTTGATGACAAATACAAGTATCTGTCAGTGGCTGAAATCATTAAAATTTGTGTCAAATGTGAATGATGTCCTTCATCTGCCTGGAGAACTTTATGACCCTAGAGATGGTGATATTGACGCTCTCATTGATGAAGATTTGACCCCATCCCATCGGTTCCACCAGTACCTTCCTTCACTTGTTAAGCTTGGACTGAATAAAGTTATAAACCTTCCACAACACTTACTAATACAAGCCATTACAAATGTGCAAAGCCCTTCTATCAACACAGAAGAAAAGGCTAGAAAATCTTTGGCACTTCTCAAAGTGTTAGAGCACAGACAAGACTACAAGGCAGTATGTATGGCTGTGAGAGATGTGGCATTTATATATGGTGTCACAGTCAAACCCAGTGATTACCCAGTACATCTTGGGTGGGAAACTAAACCTCATCTTCTTACTCCAACTTCCCTGAAGAGTTATAGCAAATACAAAGATGTTTTGGGTTCAGTTATTCAGCTTGTTGACTGTTCACATCTCCCCAAAGTTGCAAAAGGCTTTAACTGGAATATGGATCCTGATACCAGTAATTTTTGTGATCATTTCTGGAATATGATAACAGCTTACCAATTTTCTACACGAGGATGTTTTGAGATGAGTAAGAAGATTTATAAATATCTATCAAATATTGTAAAGAGTTCAGATGACCACAATTTGGAGTGTCTGTCAGATCTGCCATGTGTGTTTACTGAATATGGTTTTAAGTTTTCACATCAAGTATTCCTTCAGCCTGCAGTGGATGATGTAATACTTCTACCATATATATATCCCCTTCCTTATGAGCTCCGTGAATGGACTGATCTCTTTGTGTTTTGGGGGTGTTTTGTTAACCAGTCAAGAGACTTGTATCTGAAATTCATAAGAGATGTACAAAATTATCACAACACAGATGCTGAGGATAATGTACACCAAGATAGAAAGATGGTTGTTTCTGTGCTAGAAAAACTGGACAAATATGTAGATGAAATCCCACCATCAGAATTATTGTTGCCAGTGGAAAATGATGATAATTCCTTAGAACTGGTGAAGAAAGAACTGTGTTCCTACTCAGACCAACATTGTGATTGGCTGAGTAGTGATGATCTAGAAGTAAGGATAGTACACAAGTGTATTCCTCTCAAATTAGCCCAAAGTCTTGGTGTAAAACAATTGAGTCAGCACCTTCTATTAGGAGGTGAGACAATGATGGAATGGGGTCAGAATGAACCACTCACTACTAGCCTCAATAATTTACTGCATCAATACCGTGATGGTGTGGCCATTATGAAAGAATTGGTACAAAATGCAGATGATGCAGGTGCAACTACAGTCTCATTCCTCTATGATGAACGACAGAATGAGGACGCCAGAACCAGGTTACTAAGTCCTCAATTGGAGCAGTGGCAAGGACCTGCTTTGTGGGCTTATAATGATGCCACTTTTACTGAAGACGACTTCAAAAATTTACGAAAATTGGGAGGAGGTACCAAGGAGCTCCAGTCTACAAAAATTGGAAAGTTTGGCTTTGGATTTTGTTCAGTATATAACCTGACAGATGTGCCTAGCTTTGTGAGTGGTTCTAGTTATGTTATATTTGACCCTCATCTTGAATATTTGGGACATGAGAACAAGGCACCTGGTCTCAGATACAGTTTTGAGAAAGAGAAAACTTCTCGCTTATTATCCAAACTCCATGGACAATTCAAGCCATTTAATGAGATGTTTGATTGTGCATTCCAAGACACCAAGGAATATGATGGCACTCTGTTTCGCTTTCCATTGAGAACTCCATTACAGGCAGAAAGGAGTAAAATATGTAAAATAAGTTATGGACGGACAGACATGATGCAGCTTCTTCACATGTTATGGAATGTTGCTGGACAAATCTTACTATTTACTCAGAATGTAAAGGAAATCAAAGTTTTCCACTTGGCTTCTAATGCATCAACACCTACAGAAATGAAATTGCTTTTTGAGAGTAGCTCTGTTCCTCTTAATGAACCATTACCGAACAAAGTAAACAAATCTCCCTTAAAGAAAGTCAATTCCTTGTTTAGGAAACACTCAGGATTCCAATGGAATGGGAAAATATATCAAGACACTACCATGGTCAATATAAATGTTAAGAGTTATCCTGAAGGCAAAGAAATATGTGAAAATAAAGTGAGAAGTGAAAGTGTTACATGGATAATTTCATGGCATTCAGGCAATGGTCGTCTTTGTCGTTTGGCCGAGAAATTGTCAGGAAAAGCTCTACCTCTTGGAGCAGTGTCAACTCCAATATGTCAAGACAGCAGTGGATGGAAGCCAGTATGTTTAAAGGATCTACCTTCAGGGTTTTACAAGGAGAGTCATATGCACTGTTTTCTTCCTTTGCCAGTCAAAACATCTCTCCCTCTACAAGTCAATGGATATTTTGAAATAGCATCTGACCGCACTGCACTTCTTTCTCAGACATCAGATGATCGTCAAAACTTAAGTTGGAACTCCATACTTATTGAAGATGCAATCTCTTCAGCATACCTTACACTCCTACAACATCTGATCTCACTTGGACAAAACACTGAGGTTCCTTACTACACCTTGTGGCCTCTTGCAACAGATGGAAATAATGATCTCATCACTACACTCATCACTTCTTTTTACAATTTACTTGTTAAAGAGAAATGGCAAATATTTTACAGTAATGATGGATGGCATCCTTTAATTCACTGTTTATTCTTGGAAGATCACTTCTATCAGAAACAAATTGGTAAAGTTGCTTTTGAGTATATGGAGAATATCCTTTCCTCTTCAAATAAGCAACACCTAATTGAGTTGCCTACAAAGATCCAAGCAGGCTTTCAGAATAATTTGTTGTCAAAGTTTTGTATCGGCCAGTATTCATTTTATAATAATTACTTTATTCCAACTATATCTAATAACATTGTATCATCAGAGATGAGAGATGATCTGACTCTACATATGATAGACTATGTTGATGCTTGTATGGAAAGTCTGCAGGGTATAGCCAGCATACCAACACACCCATATGGCAAGCTGAGAGACCCTAGAGATCTGATTTATCCTAAGAGTCAAGTGGCAAAAATGTACAGCGAGTCAGATGAAAGGTTTCCACAGGATAAGTTTACACAAACCAGTAACAGATGTGATGTTCTCCTTGACCTTGGAATGAAGAGAAAGACTATCCCAGCTAGGTGGGTGAAGGAGAGAGCATGTAGTGTGGTACAGAGTGTTTGTTCTCAATGTGCATTACATAGATCCAGGGAAATTTTGTACTACAGTGTACATGGCAATGCAAGATGAGGAGGAGCAGATTGCTATCGCCAGCAAACTTAAAACATTGCCATTTTTACCAGTAATGAACAAACCTTTGAAATGGCAGTATGCATGGACAGGAGATGAAAATACGAGTAAACAGTCTAAGTTGTGTTCCAGCCATACAACAAGTCACATGGAGGAGACTGTTACATTTACAAATACCTCAGATCTGTACGCATCACACTTTAAGGAACTGGTTGGCAGCACTGAATTAATTTTAAGACCCATTCAAGGCAAGAATCAATACAAAGTGCAAGAGTCAGTCCTCGACAAACTTGGTGTTACAGTTGATTACTTACCTTTGGAGTCTGTCATTGAACAGCTTGTTGTGTTCTCTAATGCTCCTCTCCTTGACAAAATACATGCAAGATGTCATGCCATATATGAGTATTTGGAGAAGGTCTTGAAATATCAACCTACTTCACCATCTGAGCTTCACAACTTTCAGAACAAAAACATTTTGCTGACAAAAATGCATGGTTTTGTTGGACCAAGGCTGTTTGCTCTCTCTATTGAACATGATTGTGCTCCTGATTTATTTTCTGCATCAATAGAAGGACTTGATAAGTACAAGTTATTGATGAATGCTCTTGACATCACAACCAATTTCTCATTTAATGTTGTAGAGAAAACAATCCTCAGTAAGAAAGAGACTTGGGGAGAGGAAAAATTGAGTGATGAAGCCGTGTCACAAATGTCAAAGCTTGTTGGTGAACTGTTTAAAGTAAGCTTCACTACTTTAGATAATAACCAAGTCCAAATGTCAAGTCAGTCTCTTCACCTTCCAGATACAAGGGGTTATTTGCAGCCAGTAAATAAGTTGTGTTTTGATGATGGGTCAAAATTGAGTTCTGGAAATCTTCTTTGCGTGCACCATAACTTCAAGGTGTCAAAAGATATGTTGATGTGGCTGGGTATAGTATCAAAGACTGGAAGGTTCATCACATCGCATGCATTTTGGTCAAAAAGAACCACTCACTACAAGACTAAGAAATATCCTTCAAGATTACCCCTATGATAGTGGGATCATGAAAGAGTTACTACAGAATGCTGATGATGCTGGAGCTACAGAAATTGTTTTCATCATAGATCTGAGACACCTTCCTACTGATAAACTGTTTGATAAAAAGTATGCTCCCTTACAAGGACCTTCACTCTCAGTATACAACAATAAGGGATTTACAGCTAATGACCTCAAGAGTATACAGGACCTAGGTAACTGTACTAAAAAGGAAGATCCTACTTGTACAGGGCAGTATGGTATTGGATTCAATGTAGTTTATCACCTGACAGATGCTCCATCTTTCCTTACAAAAGGTCCAGATGTACCACAAGGAAGTACTATATGTATGTTTGACCCACACTGCCGTTATGATCCTTCAGCAATGGTTGAAGCTCCTGGTGTTCGCTTCACAAACCTAGATGAACTAAGGAAAGATCATCCAGACTCATTTATTGGTTATTTAGAAACAAAATTTCTACAGACGGAAGGAACTGTTTTCAGGTTACCATTACGATCTTCTGCAGATTCTGATATTTCAAAAAATGTTGTGACAAAATCTGACTTAAAAAAATTGGTACTGGAGTTCCAAGATGAAATGAGTAAGTGTATGCTATTCTTGAGAAGTGTGCGTAAAGCATCAATTGTGAGAATTGATGAGACTGGCAAATGGCATGAGAATTATTCTGTTAATTCCAAAGTATATAAAGAAGTTGATCAGCTGAGTAGCAGCATCTTGTGTAGAAAAAAACAAAGTAATAATACCAATGAAAACCTGTATGCTCCTGAAATGGTTAGAGATTCATACAGAATGCAAATTACTGACAACACAGAAGAAACAAACAACTGGATCATAGTACAACAAGTTGGTGCTCACAACAAAGAAAGTGTTCCAGACATTGTGAAAGAAGCTTTTCATTTAGGTTCTCTCAGATTACTACCTCATGCTAGTGTGGCCTTGTTGTTAGATACAACAACCAAACAAAACATAAAGAATTTGTTTACAACATCATGTTACCTGCCACTACCATCTGCCTCTGGTCTTCCTTTCAGTGTCAATGGTCACTTTACTCTCTCATCTTCTCGTCGAGATCTGTGGAGTGGAACTGGAGATTGTAAGGATTTATGGAACCAGTGGCTGATGAAAGAAGTTCTAGTTCCTGCTGCAGTATATGCTCTAGATAATTACAGATTGAACAAATTCCATCAAACTTCATATTATCTCAATGAACAGGAGTATAGCAGTATGATCTACTCATTTCAGAAACAGTTACCAGATATGAAGGACATGAAATCAGCAATGTGGAAGTGTTTCACCAAATGGTTTTATGAGCATGTGAAGGATAACGGCGTACCATTCTTTGATGTGTTCATTCCAGAGAGAGACGAAATCCAGAAATGTAGTCAAGGTTCGAATTCCACCAGACCTCCAGACCCACCACGCAATGGTCACTTACACTGGCATCCACTCACAGAACCAGACAGTGAATTTCCTGTCTATTTTTTACATTGCTACTTTTTTAAACCAAATGTTCCGGATACACTGAAAAGACTTGGCATGAAAATCAGCTCATATATAATGTGTTGTAAACTAGAGTCAGCTGATCCTGAGTATCAATACCAAAAGGTCACACCAACCTCAGCCTTAAACTTCCTAACATCTTGGAATCAACATTTTCCTGACAACTGTAAACCACAATTGGAAAACGTAGTTGAGAAAACTCCATTCCTGAAAGCAGAAAATGTTCTGGACTTATTTAAGTATATCTCCCCTGAATTAACAGAGAGTAGTAATAGTAGTATAGTGAATCTTCCTCTCTTGTTGACAAATGATAATGTACTGAGACCCTTCACTAACTCAAAGCCTGTGTTCATTTCTAAGTACTGTTCCCTCTTGCCAAATCTTGGAGGAGAATTTGTGGAGAAAAGTATGGTGTCAGAGATAAAGAAACATTTCAATAATTTTAAAGAAGCCAAAGTTGTGAAGTCATTTACTACAGCAGATCTACGTGATCGTCTGCCATCGGTGTTGGACTCTTCTTACCAATCTGACAATCCAATCATTTTACCCACAAATCTTTACGACCCCGATAATATACCCAACAAGGGGTGGTTAGAGCAGGTGTGGAGATTTGTTACATATTATTGTCGATCCAAATTCACTAGAAAAATCCGCACCCCCACCACTACAGTTAGCAAAGTCAATTGGGAAGCAAGCAAAGAACACATACTACAAACTTTGGGAGACTGGGCACTCTATCCTGTTACTGTGGCTGGCATTACATACCTTGTCTCAATCAATAATGCCTGGAGATCACTTGATATGTATAGTTTTGATTATAATTCACCATTCAGGGTGTTGCCAATTCCCAAACCATGCCCACAGTACAAAGACAAGGATATTATTCCCTCTGAGCTAAAATTTTCAGCCACAAAAGAGGATCCACATGCTGTGTTGGAGGTTCTACACTTCCACAAGAATAAAATTTCCGAATACATAACAAAGAATCAACAAAGTCAGTCAAGCTTGGATGTGAGAGATATACTAGAGTACCTTGGTCGTCACTGTAAGACAAAGGATGGTCTCTGTAAAAAAAAGATATCTCAACTCACAATCTTCATGAATGCCACTGGTCAATACTGCTCTGTTTTTGACAGGCATATTATTTTACCTGTGTCACTCAACTTAGCAGATATGAATCAAATTGCTTTATATAATGGATATGTTATACTGGAGGAGCCAAGTTCATCTTATATTAGGGATTTATACAAGTATATTGATCCAGAATATCTTTCACAAGACGTGGATATTTACTCTAAGTTTATCTTGCCTAATTTGGAGTACCTAGAAGAACCACAGCGAATGTCATATTTGAAGATCCTGAAAGGAAAGGTAACTGAATTATATCATGATTCAGAAGATAAGCCACCAGAAGTGGTATCAGTACTCAGGAACACAAGATTTATACAACTGAATGGAAGATTACAGACAGCAAACAACGTCTATGATCCTTCCAACCCTGTGTTTAGTGTCATGAAGGTAGCTAATTTACCAAAGGAATGGGATGGTTCGAATTGGAACAACTTTTTAAGAATGGCGGGAATGATACACGAAGTTACCCCATACAAGTATCTGGAATTTGCCCGGAGTTTGAAGGCAAGTGATCCTGATGTGGAGGCTAAATCTGAAGTTTTGATACAACACCTTGAAGAATATCATAGTGACATGGAAAATGTTAGATCAGATATTGAAGACATTGAGTTTCTTGTTCCATACAACATTGATAATAGCATGAACATAGAGAGCATTTTACCTTGTTTTAAGACAACTTCAGGCTTAGTTAGCATTTCCCAAAGTGTACATTCCAAGTATAAGTATGTTGTGTGGTCAACTGCCAGTATTTTACCAGAATATGCAACACAATTGGACATATCTGGAACTCCTCCTGAAGATAAAGTACTACAACACATCACTAACTTCTGTGATGCTTGTAGTCGTGTTAAATGCACGGTAAATAAAAAGGTAATGGAAAGCATCTATGAGTATCTTATGACTCAGAATAATATATGTGACGACTTGAAACAGAAAGATGTACCTGTAGTTCATATCCCTAATCACAGAGTGTTTGTTTCTGCCAGCAAAGTGATGGAAAACTTAGAATATGAAATCCTTCCCTATCTGTACATGGCCTCAACCAGGTATGGCAAATATTTTGATGTGTTCAAGAAGATGGGAATGAAAAATCAAGCCAACTGTGACACATATGCACAGGTACTGACAAGAATATATGAGTGTAACATGCAGCAGGAATTACACCCAGAGGAGATGGAACGTATGACTAAGGCACTGAATGGAATGTTAAAGTGTGAACTGAACCTTACTGTTGATACATTATATCTACCCACACAGAAAAGAACCTTGAGGAAGTCTACGGAGATGTTTGTTGCAGATAATGATAAACTTTTAAGGGCAGTACAAAGCCAACTAAAAGAACCACTATTCCTAGGATTTGCACCCCTAAAAATATATTATGACAATGGAGATTTTGTTAAACGTTTGCCAGAAAGATTGCGACCAAAGTTTGTGTCACAGATCATTGAGGAAAACCTTGTTATTGATGGAATAGAGGAAACCTTTTCACCCAAGGTAGTTCAGGTCAAAGAAAGCTTAGGAAGTCTAGCATTTGAGACAGGTATATTACGAGTAATGAATCATTTCAAGGTAAAGGAATCTGTTGGTTTGAGCAGTGAAGAACATCCGGATATCAAGACCAAGCTTACCCAAGTAGTTGTGAGAGAATTGAAAGAAATCGAAGTTACTCTTAAGTATTGTGACAATGAAGTTGGAACTAAACGTAGAAAGTATCATCTGCAGCAGAAGGATAATAATAATACTCTCTACATTTCCCAGGATATTCCTAGCAACACTCTGGAACGGGCACTTATCTCTATGTATAGTAATTTATTGAATTTTAACACTATAGAAGAACTCAAATATACTGAAGAAAAACTCAAATGTCTTTACATTATATTTGGTTGCATCATAAAGCCACATGATATACATACACAGTTGGATGAACATGATATTATGGAATCTGGGACTCTGAACTTTTTGCATGAATTATATAGTACAGATGTTGGTTCTTACCTTGATGAGAGATTCCTTCACCTACTGGACAACAGTTTTGGGGATTTCCATGCTGGAGAGATTGTATGTATGAAGAAATATGACCTAGAGGACCTAGAAGATGGTGATGAAGGAAGAGAAGATATGGGCGAGGAAGACAATACCTTTGTTATTGTTAAAGTGCTCCATTTAGAGGAGAAGAGTTCTGTGTGTCAGATGATGAACATTTATGAAGTCAGTAAAGGAGATGAAGACCCTACATTCACCGTCAAAGCTCACAGCTTATACAGGTTTGTTAGAGAAGTGTCAGACTCAGTAATTCCATTCACCCATCAACAGGGGAAAACAGAGGAAGAGAGAAAATATGAAAGGACCGAAGAGGAGCTACGCAAACAGATTTTCAAGCAAGTGTTTGAGATTTGGCGAGTGGAAATTGAGAGGGACAGAAGGTCACTACTGCGACGGCTTATGCTTGAGTGGCACCCCGACAAGAATTCCCTTCGGAAGGAGCTGTGCACGAGAGTGTTCCAGTACATTCAGTCCCTTGTAGGTAGACTTGAACGTGAGGAAACTATACCTGAAGATGATTTGGACAGTGACTTGGCACTTGGCCCTAGTCGAGCCTACAACTACAACTATTCTCGTAGTACATTTTCTAGTACATTTGGTGAACCCTATTCTGGAAGCTTTACACACCAGCCTAGGACAAGGATGGGGGATCGTCCAGAGTCCCTCAAGTGGTGGAGACATGCTGACCACGACTTGGAAGACGCTGGGAGTCATCTGGGAAGGCCGGCTTGCTATACCATTTATATCTGCATGCAGGTGAGACAATTGATCTTTTATTAAAGGGATTTTTTTTATTACACTTTGGGTACATTGGAGCGCCATGATTCCTCCACTGTATGTCAGGCAGGAAACAAAATCAGATGAACCAATATAATGGTGTTCTGTTGCCTGGAATAGTTTGGAGGAATCAGTTGCTCCAGATTTACCACCAAAAATAATGTGCTATATTAATTAACAAGATGTTCAATCCTGATGACAAAAATATAACCTGCCAGATACTTAAGGGGGTGCAGGAATAAGGGACAGGCTTAGGGTGTGGGGGGGTTGGGGGTGCAGGCTTGGGGGGGACAGGCTTGGGAGGGTATAAAGCCTGTCCCCTATTCCCTTACACCTCTAAACCCCCCCCCCCAAGCCTGTTCCCCTACTCCAGCACCTCCCAAAATCCCCTAAATCCCCCTCCCTAGCCTGGCCCCCTATTCTCGCACCCCCTTAATGATGGGAAATGTGTTATTCACAGGTGAACCAATGCTATTATAAGATTAAGAGTCCATTCTACAGTGGTATTTGTTTATAAGCTTCCTAACCAACCACACTTGTAAGGTTTCATTATTTTACAAAAGCTGAGTAGGTCCAATCCACAATTCCACATTCACAAAATCTATCCAACAGTTAGATAATGATTACTCACCAAAATTCATAATTAATTCACCCATAAGTCATTTACACGTCTAACATTCTTTCGTTTGCATGCTTACAAACCAATACCAACCACTGTGGAATCGACCTTAACTTTTAAGGTGTTGATAATTTCAAACGCCAGAACAGTGTTGTCTATTGAACATGTATACTCGTATCTGGTGAGCTGTGTACACCAAAGCTCGTAAATTCGAGATGTTTATGCCATTTGAGCTGGTAACACTGTGTGGGGAAGGTGTCATTGTAGGTGAAAGAGTGTATCATGTCCCTCTACAATGTTTATGCCATTTGAGCTGGTAACACTGTGTGGAAGGTGTCATTGTAGGTGAAAGAGTGTATCATGTCCCTCTACAATGTTTATGCCATCTGAGCTGGTAACACTGTGGGGAAGGTGTCATTGTAGGTGAAAGAGTGTATCATGTCCCTCTACAATGTTTATGCCATTTGAGCTGGTAACACTGTGTGGGGAAGGTGTCATTGTAGGTGAAAGATTGTATCATGTCCCTCTACAATGTTCCACCTACTCTGATTCCTTCCCAAATAAATGTTTCCAGCTCAAATGGCATAAACATCTAAGTACATGGTTACGAATTTACGAGCTCAAATGGTTTATATCTCCCATGTTTCATTCCTCAGGTTTATTCGTTTCGTTGCCAGTTGTATATGTTCCAACACTTCTTGCATGAATTATCAATCTCTCTCTCTCTCTCTCTCTCTCTCTCTCTGTCGCAAAACTGGCATTGCAATTTAGTGTGAATAGAGACCGAAGAGAACTTTTCGTCAAAGAAGTGCAATAGTTTAATAATACCACCCTAAGTCTTTTGTTCAAACACACTATTGAACTCCTCTTCTTTATTTTTTCCATAATTATAATGTCCAAACCTCCTCAATGTACAATTAGCTACACATGCTAGTTGGAAAAAGAGAAGTCGGTATTATGGAAATACTGTACTACAATAAATAGTCTACGAAATGCCTCAGTGATTGCAAGACAACATAAGTATCATAGTGTAGTATTGTAGTTATATGAAGTCTTACATTTTCTATACAATAGGCCCTCGATATAAGATTATTAAATTTAGTACCCTCCTTTTATGGGACCCTGCAACGTAGTAAGAAAATTAGAAGTCATCGAGTCCTTCAAATATTGCCACAAAACACCACCTATATGGAAGGAGCTTGTTTCGTGGTATAACCTGGAGGAATTGAAAGCCTCCAACTCACATACACAGGCTTAGTAAATCACTTAAGCCCCTTCCTCACTGAGCCACACCTTGTGCGATGTGTTGATTCAACACATTGAAAATTCAATTTCCCACCAGCTGGCATTTCATGTCACGAAACACCACTAACCCGGGGAGGTAAGGGTAATGTGGGTAAAGTGAGGCCCACAGTGTATTCTCCCAAGGCCAGCAAGAGAAAAGACCTTGGTAGATTCGTCCCTCACTTTTCAACACTTCCACCATCGCTCAACGTGTGGCTCAATGAGGACGGGGCTTTAGTTTGCATGGTAATGAATAACAAAAGCCTGGGAAAACATTTGGTGGTCTTTAATGAGGGACTGAAAGTAAAATGAAGTGGTGGAGAAAAGTATTTAATCGTTGTACAGTATATCCAGAGTCTACTGTATGCACTTTACTAATGTATCTCTTTCATACTTCATCATACAGTATCTGCAGTAATTCCATCTACACCTTGGGAGGTGCCTCTTTCACACTCAATCTCTCCCATCACTTTGTTTACTTTTTTCTTTGACTTATACCTATTTTATTCTTCAGGCTGCAGAGAAGTTGCTGAAGGCATGTATATACCAAGTAGATAGGGATGCTGCAGCAAGTCTGAAAATACACTCTTTGACTCGACTCTGCCAAGAATTGAACCTTCCCAACGTACTAGAGTTGACACAGCAGTTAGAAGCAAAAGTTGGTAACATTAACGGGATGCGTTACCCTGACTTCCGTAGTGGTTGTCCCTGTGATCATTATGGTGAAGAAGATGCCCTGTTTGTCTTGGAAAAGGTCAGGAACTTAAAGCAATTGCTGATGTCAAATTTCAATTTCTAGAATCAACCAACACCTTTTTGATAAATGAATGAATGAAAAGATGAAACCACAAATGTTTTATATATATCTATATATATATATATATATTTCTCACAGTATTTTGATGAATTATTATTAAAAATAGTACATAGCATATATATTTTACTTAAGTTTCTTAGCAGTAGAAATTTGAGATCATATAGATAATAAATGATGCTATTTTACTATTAACATTCTTATTGGTTTCCTAAGTTCCTTTCTTCCAACTTTCTCTTCTACATCCAATTGTCTATCACCTGTTTGCTTCCCTATGCAAGTTACAGGCCACTGCTTCTCATTCCCATTCACACATTAGTCAAACAGCATTACATCCTCCCTCTTCACATATTACTACAGCATTACATCCTCCCTATTCACACATTAGTACAGCATTACATCCTCCCTCTTTGACCAAGGGGGCTGACTGGTCACTTTCTAGTGGATTTGACAAGATTAAAAATCCATGTGAGGTGGACTGCAACCGGAGGAACTTTTTTTTACACTGCTGTGTGGACCGCCAGCACACGGGGATGCAGTATTCCTTTGCATGCAGCAATCCAACCTCCCTCACATCTTTATGGTCCCTTCAGGACCATTTATCTTTATGTGTTTTTTCACTGCAACCAGAGTGTACCAGGAGTCTGTGGGGCAGGAGGGCATTCTGCCTCCCTGGAGAACATAAACAACAATATTCTCCCTCTTCATTCTTATGTTGTCAGATTACTTTTATATTCTTTCCTCACTTTGAACTCTTTCCAAACAAGTTGCATGTTTTAATTTAATTTCTCCTTCAATATCTTGCCAAACTCTTCGAACTACTTTACGTTTTGCTCTCTCTTACCGGCCCATACCTTTGTTACATGGTATATGGTCCCTCGTTAACCTCTACCAGCATACTTCCTTGAAACATTCTTGAATTCCCCATTGCATTCGTACTCTCTTTCATCCACCATACCATAATACATTTACACTCTTTATACCATTGTCATTTCTGTACCCAACCAAGTTTCCTAGCAGATAAACAAGAAATGGACAATGTCATTAACCCAGTTTTTGTAAGAACAGTACTGTACGTGTTCTACAAGAATTATTTACTGCATTTGAATACTAGGGAATGACAGCAGTTTTTGTTTTTGTTTTTTTTGTATAGTAGGCGCCAAAATTTGTGTGGCCACATCTACCAATTTGAAGTACAGTTTGTAAATATAATCTTCACAGGCTAGTAAAATGAAAACCCAGAGTAGCCTTACTAATTTAATTGCCCACTGGATGGATATTGTAATTCTGTGTTGGTGGTGAATGTATTGGTTCGATGATTATTCTTCATGTCCTTCTATCAAGAAAAGCCTGTAGCCAGCCCTTAATGGGTTCTTGAAATAAGTTTTAACAGTACAGTCACGAGCACTAATAAGTATACAGGCTTGGTTGAAGCTTTGAAAAGTCCAATTCACCAACCAAGTAATTCCAAAGAAGATCTAATTGTGCATTTATTTACTGTCTCTAGTTATTCGAAGCACACCTGGATACTTATTAGTGCTTGTGACTATACAAGTATAAAAATAAAAGCTGCATAAATATGTACAACTGTTGCCATCTAATTTAGCCTTTTGGCAATTTATGGTACAAAAGTACACAACTGGAGTTACACAGTCGTGTGTTAATAATCTTATTAATGTATTACTGGACTTTATCATTTGTATATTTACATTGTATCAAAGTATTAGTCGAATTACTCTATATAATTATTTAGTTTATTGTATAGCCTACTTATAATGTAATTACTATTTTGTATTGTATATATAATAATGATTTCCTTAAGGGGATGGTATATTTTTGTTACATTAGTGAGCCTTGAATCCCCCAAAGTATACTAGCCAGGAAACAGGACCATGCAGTGATTAACAAAAATAATGGTGGACTGTTGCTTGGAATAGTTTGGCGGAATCAGCAGTTGTGTTGTGTTGTTGTTGAGTGTGGTGGTGTGTATTGGAGTGTTCAATAATGTGTTTAATAGAATGGGGTGTTGTGTTGCATCAGAGAGTGTATGTTGTGTTGTTGTTGAGTGTGGTGGTGTGTATTGGAGTGTTCAATAATGTGTTTAATAGAATGGGGTGTTGTGTTGCATCAGAGAGTGTATGTTGTGTTGTTGGTGAGTGTGGTTGTGTGTATTGGAGTGTTCAATAATGTGTTTAATAGAATGGGGTGTTGTGTTGCATCAGAGAGTGTATGTTGTGTTGTTGTTGAGTGTGGTGGTGTGTATTGGAGTGTTCAATAATGTGTTTAATAGAATGGGGTGTTGTGTTGCATCAGAGAGTGTATGTTGTGTTGTTGGTGAGTGTGGTGGTGTGTATTGGAGTGTTCAATAATGTGTTTAATAGAATGGGGTGTTGTGTTGCATCAGAGAGTGTATGTTGTGTTGTTGGTGAGTGTGGTGGTGTGTATTGGAGTGTTCAATAATGTGTTTAATAGAATGGGGTGTTGTGTTGCATCAGAGAGTGTATGTTGTGTTGTTGGTGAGTGTGGTGGTGTGTATTGGAGTGTTATATGATGTTGTGTTGTTAATAAGTGTGGTTGTGTGTATTGCAGTGTACCATTTTGTATTTAATAGGATGGGGTGTTGTGTTGCACCCCTGTACAGTGTTGCTCACCGGTCTTAGTGATAGCAACTAATAGAGAGAGTGTGTGTGTCTTTCTTACTATTATCCTGTGTGAAAACTATGAGATAGTGTGTGTATATCTCTTCGCCGTATTTAGTCCGTTAATCACTATGGTAGGATGTTATAGTAATATACGTTCTTGAGTTCCTGATTTATGAACATTTATTTATTTATTTTATTAATTAGCTCCGGCCTAAGCCGAGAGCTCTAGGTTTTATCGTAATTATTGTTCTTGTTCTTGGGGCGACAACTTCTTAAAAGAGCTTCAACTCACTCACTCACTCATTCTTCTTGGGTCGACCATTTCTTAAAAGGGGTTCAACTCACTCACTCACTCATTTCACTTGAATCATTAAGAGCCAGAGCTTTTGAAGGGTTTTCCTTCATGTTCTTGTTTATTTAAGGTTTATTGTGCATTACAATACATTATACATATACATATAGCACAGAGTTATACATACAATATACTTGAAATACACAAAGCGCCGGTGGGAGTTTGGGTGTTCCCGTGCTGGGTTGCATGGTGGTGTGGTGAGAGGTGCTGTGCTCACAGGTGGCTAAAAGGTGAGCTGTGGTGTGGTCAGCGGGGCGGGGCGGGGCGGGGCGGCGGCGCCCTGAACACCTGCAGCATCAGGTCAGTGGGTGTGTGGTGAACGAGGAGGGCGGCCCTGGCCTGGTGGCTGCTGAGAAGTCCCCAACCCGCAGGCTTAATTGTATTATTCATTACAATACAGATTATATAATTATGTAAGTGATTTATTGTTGATGCCTGCATGTGTTAAGGGGGTAATTCGCATTTGTTACATTGGAGTGCCTTGATTCCTCCACAGTATGCCAGGAGACAGAACCAGAGGAGCAAAAATAATGGTGTTCTGTTGCATGGAAAAGTTTGGAGGATACAGTTGCTCCAGATTTACCAACACAAAACTTCCCCCCCTTAAAAGGCTATGATTTTATATGTCAAATTTCATCATCTTTACCATGTAGCATTTTGTATATTCAATCAAAGTTACTTGACTAAATCAAACCAATATTACAATTTTATACACAGTTTATATCTTATATATATATTACGGAGTATTCCAGGTTCACTACAAAGTTATGTAATATTCCAGGTGAACTATTGAGTATATATATATATATATATATATATATATATATATATATATATATATATATATATTTTTTTTTTTTCACTGTAGTGGAGTAACAGTTTTCAGTAATAGCTGAGCTTTTGTCTGTAACATTATATGAGTGAGACACTATTAAATTTACTACTAATACTCAATAACAATTCTATCATTAATTTTATGCACAAATGCAAGTTAGTTTTTATTTCTGAATTATGATCGTTATTAGTTTTTAAATTATATTAAATATTAAAGATAACAACACCATATATTATAATACGTGTACTTGTTTCAATTAAGCACAAATGTAGGTTTTGAATATTTATAATGCTGTAATATTAGCCCATTCTTTTGAAAAGTTATTTTCCTGTGTTTGTGTTATAGGAGAAATAGTACAGTACTTTGCTAAGCATTCCTTGGGGCCATGATAGATAACACATAGCCTACCTATAATTAATGTTAAGTTCTATTTTTATCCTAATATTTGATTCAAGAAAAATATATGCCTTTTATAATTAATGTTAAAAATATATGTCTACCTGTACTTATAATTAATGTTAAAAATTAATAATATGTCCCTACCTGTACTTATAATTAATGTTAAGTTCTATATTTATCCTAATATTTGATTTATGAAAAATATATGCTTACTTATAATTAATGTTAAAAATATATGCCTACCTGTACTTATTATTAATGTTAAGTTCTATATTTATCATAATATTTGATTTATGAAAAATATATGCTACTTATAATATTAATGTTTGTTAAGTTCTATTTGTATCCTAATATTTGATTCATGAAAAATATATTTGAAAAGCACTCCATTAAAATTGTGGTGCCTGACCTCTTATTTTAGATGTTTGAGAATCTCATAAATTAATAAATAGATAAAATTAATAAATAGACTATTGCTGTTTTGTAGCAGTGTTGTCAGGTCCAGTATTTGGCCCCGGTCAGTTCATGGTAGCCTACAATACTTTACCAAGGTTATTTTCTGGTAGAATGTCCAGGTTAGGTCCCGGTAGTCTGCTGCCGTCTAGGTTAGGTTAGGTAAGGTCAGACTAATTTGAATATTTTGGAAATGGGGCATTTCCGAAGAATATGCCATAAAAGAAAAATGTCTTAGAATGTTATATATTCAGGGGTACCGAGGGTAAAAATATCGTAATACCAATCAATAATACAATAGATATTTACCCTAATTAGTAGCCTATATCTAAATTATAATGAAGTGAATATATAAGATTGATGGAAGACACAGGCCTCAGGAGTATTATGGAAATTGTCTATTATGGTGGGAATGTCATCATGCATATATGATGACTGGTAAGTTAGTGTAAAGAGCTTTCCGTGGACATTTGCTGGTGGACAGAATGTCTCTATTACCTAGTTGTGTCTGATCTGATGAAGGGCTTCATTCTTGATGCGACACTCGTGTGAGACAGACGTTTTTTCTGACAGCAGCTAGTTTTGTACCGTCCTTGCAGGTTGTAGCCCTCTGGTAAAGTAAATAAAGATAGTCAGGTGTTATTTTCCTCCTTATCCTTAATAAGGTACAGTAGGTTTCTGTACCTATTTGTTCACAACAACCTTGCTTGTATACACGGGGTGAATCCCCCCACTGATCGCTCTGGGGTCAGGATAACCTGAGAAGCAGCCACCTCGTAGTGTCTTGAGAGGTTGTTGTGAATGTAGATTTCCACCCTGGGTAGCGTCTACTTTCCTTGTTTTTCCTGCGCGCGAACACTCTGAGTCATGATCAGAGCCTTATAGAATAGACTCTATCTAGACTCTATTCTATGGCTCTGGTCATGATGAAACCCCCTCCCCCCATAGGGGGAAGGGGTTCTGACCAGGCTCAACCCTCGATACGGCCTGAAAATACTAAGTTTGTGACGATTCTCGCATCTGGGACAACTTCTATAACAAGTGCCAACCCTTTCATTATTAAGGTGATGATTGACTATTGTTGTGGCGAGGTGAACCAGTTCAAGAAATTGTCGAATGGATCCCTCCTTGTTAAGACGATTAATGCTGGCCAAATCAATGATCTTTTGAAGAAGATTACCAAGTTTCATTGTTACGATGTTGTTGTCTCCTGTAGGGAGTTCTTGTACATTGACTGGTCCTATAGAGGGCTTTCTGTGACGTCACGACGCTTCGCTTTTGTTTCAAGGGATATACTGGCTGCCATATTGGAGGGCAGTTCGAATGTAAACATTGATCATTGGACCTAACTTTGTATGCAATGGAAGGCCCTTCTTCATCCCGTGTTCTCAGTCAGTATGCAAGAACGCTTGACAGTGAAGCTAAGGTCCGATATATTGAAAAAATAAGTGCTTTTGGTGGCAATGACCCGTATATAACAAAGGAAAATGGTCGTCCTTTGGTGGAACTGTCCGCGAGTGAGCTACCAGACACTGCACAATGCATACCATGATATTTACATATATGTTCTAACCTTTTTTCTGTCTACTGTAGGCCTAAGGATGGTTCTTAAGACTACCACTAGCCTTAGTACCCTGTACCCACTCCAACATCTATAGCAGAATATGTTCCTGAAAATCTGCAGGCAGGACATGTCCTCTTCACCCTCTACTATTATACCTGCTCCCACTTACTCTATACTGTATAAAATAAGGAATAACAATACAACTCTGTGTACTTAATTAATGTGTTCATTTATTCATTAACAATATAAGAGATCTGTCTTTTCTCAAAGGTTTCCATCGCCTGATGTCTCTGATGTCGTTTGTGATTTGGTGTGTGGTGGAAAATGGATGGTACAAAGTCCGGTGAGGGTGGATTGGAGTCTCTATTTTCAGTCTCTATATTTAGAGACAATCCTTTGCTAGAGCATATAAGTGTATGTAACAGTTAATCGAGTCTGATATCCATTTGTGATGGAAATTACTTGTGTTCTGGGTCCCAGGTCACTTGCCCCTACTCAAACCAGCACTAGGCCTAACCTAACCCAATGTATGCAGAATACTGCTTACAGTACTCTGCTCATGCTGTCCCCTATATCTCTATATACCCAACTGTAGTATATTCAGGGTTGCTATATTCACTCCCTCCTAGTTGCATAAAAAAATCCATCAATTCTGTACCTAAATAACCAATCATACAATCTTCAGAATATTATTAACAGATCATCAGTATGTAATTAAATCATTTTTATTCTATCATTACAATAACGAATTACAATCTATAATAATTTATTGATATTATACTCCTAGTTTGTATGACTACGATAATCAAACTCACTACATGATTGACATTAGTTCGCTATACATGTGAATAAAATTAATCGTCATCAATACCCCATATCCCACTATTCGAGAAAAAATAACAATGTACAGTTGTGGAATAATGTATGTGAACACTGTTGGCGTCTTCTGGCAACATCCCCCCAAAGTAAACAAACACATCAATGAAAGAAAGTATTTATTTCACTGTCTGTGGTTGGTCAACGTCACTCAATATCAGTTATATCGTTTTGTAGTAATTAATAAATGTTACCAATTACTAACGTATTTATTACTGACATTGTTACCAGAAGCCGTCAATGGTGCCCAGATACTTTGTCCCTCAACTGTACATACAACTCTAAGACAACGCTTCCTTGACTAGATAGAGTTTAAGCAGGTAGGTATAGTGATGCCTACAAAGTATAAAACACATATAGTTCAGACAAACCCAGTTATTAAAAAAAAAAAAAAACAGTTACTGGCTGAAGGTCGTGGGAGACAGAAGAGGAGTAATGTTTCCTTCTCTAATTAAAGTTATTGTACTTACTCAGTATTATAGTTCAATAAACCCTTGAAAGATGCGGCTACGAAATACCCATTCTAAAACATTTAGTCGTCAGTCCATGAATATTTGCCTAGACCAGGGGTTCTCAAAGGGGTCGATGGGATCATCCAAGGGGTCGATGAATAGCCAGGGAGTCGAAAGGGGGTCGATGAATAGCCAGGGGGTCGATGAATAACCAAGGGGTCGAAAGGGGGTCGATGAATAGCCAGGGGGTCGAAAGGGGGTCGATGAATAGCCAGGGGGTCGAAAGGGGGTCGATGAATAGCCAGGGGGTCGAAAGGGGGTCGATGAATAGCCAGGGGGTCGAAAGGGGGTCGATGAATAGCCAGGGGGTCGATGAATAGCCAGGGGGTCGAAAGGGGGTCGATGAATAACCAGGGGGTCGATGAATGTTTACTGTTAGGGTCGAACGGACCATTGAAGCCTCCAATTTGAAGTTCTCGATTATAATTAGTAAAAATCAGAAAAATATCAAGACACCATTACATTTAAAAAATTATATTAACAAGCACTGGGCTTCGCCCACCACGGCTGCGCCGTGGGTGCTTTTGCCTGCGGCACTGCTCGCTACGCTCAGCCCTCCCCCACTCTTGAATTCACAGTTCAGACAAATAGGCCAAAATTTTTCAGTAAATCTTCAGAAACACTACCTTCGACCAACCTCTCCCCCTCATCGTCTCTCGCAGCTCTACTGTCCGTACAGTACCAGGGTTCGTACAGGATGCATTCCTACATGTCAACTACATTACTACTACTACTACTACTACTACTACTACTACTACTACTACTACAACTACTACTGATTTTGGCATCGGTGTTTTTTTACTTGAATTATTAAAAGCTAGGCTGCTAGGGGGTCAACAGAAAATGTGCAACTTCATTGGGGGGTCGACGAGTTAAAATGTTTGAGAACCCCTGGCCTAGACGCACTTTGAATATCTTGGGTGAACTGAAATTGGGTATTATATTTCCTTAGAAGACAATAGTGATCCTTTCCTTCAACGAACATTATAATTTGGTTTTAGTCCGGGAAAGACAGAAGTCGTCAGCTGACCGTCAAGGATTTAATTATGGGGAGATTAATTGTTTAGATGGTGAATTGGAAGGTCTTCAATTAAGGGTGTGTGGGAATAGGGGTATAGGCTTGGGGGGGGGGTGCGGGAATAGGGGGACAGGCTTGGTGTGGGTAGAAAGCCTGTCCCCCTATTCCCACACACACCCAACCCCCCAAAAAACCCTAAACCTGTCCCTCTACTCTTGCACCCCTCCAAGCCTGTCCCCCTACTCCTGCACCCCCCAAGCCTGTCCCCCCCAAACCCCCCCATGCCTGGCCCCCTACTCCTGCACCCTCCAAGCCTATCCCCCTACTCCTGCACCCTCCAAGCCTATCCCCCTACTCCTGCACCCCCCAAAGCCTATCCCCCTACTCCTGCACCCCCCAAGCCTATCCCCCTACTCCTGCACCCTCCAAAGCCCCCCCAAGCCTGTCCTCCTACTCCAGCACCCCCCCAAGCTTGTCCCCCTACTCCTGCACCCCACAAAACCCCCCCAAGCCTGTCCCCCTACTTCTGCACCCCCCCAAGCCTGTCCCCCTACTCCTGCACCCCACAAAACCCCCCCAAGCCTGTCCCCCAAGCCTGTCCCCCTGTTCCCACACTCCCTTAAGGGCGTTTGTATTCTGGCATAGGTAAGAGGAATCAACATCCTTCCAATTTACCAACAAGAGAATCTCCCCTTACTGGAGCTCTATGAACCCTACAAATAATCCAGGCCACAGCACGCTTCAGTGTTTCTAATAGGGAATCTGTTGCCTGGAGTAGTTTGGAGAATTCATAGAGCTCCAGTAAGGGCCCTCAATTTTTTTTAAACTACAGGCGTAAGCACTAAAAGGTAACAAATGAAAAAAAAGAAACAGTTGGAGAAGTTAAATCCCCATTTAGTCCAATATTGCAAGATGTGCAGTTACCATATATCGATTTGTTTTTTGTTTTTTTATATGATCCGACACTGGACATAAGATTAATCAAGCCCGTTATCGTGGCCCAGGTCAACTGCTGCTCACACACACACGTCACGACTTCCGAACTGGTACCCAGCCACAAAGAGAGGGAAGTAAGGGTAATTCCCAAATACTGCAGCTGTTATGGTAGGGTAGAGTGGGGTAGGAAGCCCCCCTTAAGGAAATAGGCCTATTGTATCTACAATACTGCAGATATTCTTCTGAAACAGATATAGTTAGAAAGCTTGGTCAATATACTACGAATGATAAAATTCATGTTCCTCTGCTAAATTTTTGTAACTGAAAATATTAGTTTAAAAAAATATAAAAAATGGGCCTTTTACCCCATGCCTGGGGTAAGAAGCCTAGTGGGTGGGCTTTATGTCCCACATTAACATTTTTGGTTGTGCATCATGAAAACAGCACATTTTATAGAAAATAAAGTATTAATTTTAATGGAGAACTAAAAAAATGATATTGTACACAAACTATATAAAAATAACCTTTTACACATTGCTCATTGAACCTTAAAGTAAAGTGTTGTTGTTTATAACGATAAGAATCATTGTACACAGTCAGTAAGTACAAAACGTTATAAACTCTACTATCTTTGCATAAAATTCAAACTAAAAAGTTAGCTACACAAAATATAATTCTAGGTGAACTGGTGTTTACATGCTTATTCTCTCTTCAATAGCGGACAAGAATTACAACACCAGGATTCTTGACTTTACCATCACTGTGTCTACTTAATTAAAGTGTTGCATTATATGCCATAAACTAGCAACATTGTTTTCAGTGGTTTACCTTCTTGAATTGCTCTAGGAGCGTCTTGAAGACCATTGGCCCCAAATGAAGCATTCTTTATTTTTCCTTGTAGGCCTAATGACGTTGCATATCGCATCTGAAACATAGTAAACATTCATAGTAAAAAAATATGAAATATAGTGTAATAAAAAGCATAATCATGAGTATGTACACTTAAAGACAAAAAGACAAGTTGAATGTTCAAAACGCTAGATATAATAATCAAGAAGGGGTAAAAAGCCCCCTAGTAGGCAACTTGCCCCAGACCATGGTAGGCTTTTTACCCCAGACGCCATGTTGAAATAAACAAACCCTCACTCTTCCACAATTGTATATTAATGTCGGAACTGCATTGCACGACAATTTTAAGTTATCATGGCAACTATATATAGCCATGTTACTGACGTTAAACACAAAACATTTGCAAAAAATATCACTGGTTTAACAATATACTTACATGAAATGGGGTCAAATGATAAAAACACGTTCTGTTCTCTTTTCCGCTCTCCTTCCACTGAGATATTAGTACAGCAAGCTACAGATAGATGACACTGATACACTGATCAGCTGATCTGGTTACTCAAGTCAGTAATAAGCAAGAAACATGGGGGAGGCCTCTTACCTCACTGGGGCCTTTTACCCCACTCTACCCTACCAGCGAGGGTGTTTTACGACGTTCGGTGGCCTTATAGTTAGTGCCTGACACTCAAATCGGAAGAGTAAATATTCTCAGGCCCTCACCTGAGAGGATCGATCTCCCGACCTCTATGGTATGAGTCCAGAATACTAACCACTCGGCCACCTCTTATTGCTGTAGAAATTAGTGCTTCAGTAACTAAGGCGGTCTATATCAAGTAAAAATAATAGGTTCATCACATACGATATACAGCACAAACATAGCGACTAGCCTAAGTAACTTTGAAACATGGGAGAATGTTGTGGTGATGTTTAAATGTCACCAACTTGCCACATCTCTCACGCCCCTTCATTCCCCTTCACCCCTCTCCTGTTTTTGATGGTGTCCTTCTCTATCCTGCCAACCATTCGTCCCCTCCTCTCCCCTCCTCCTCACCTCTCTCTTACTGGTGTCCCTCTCTATCCTGCCAATTACTCGTCCCCTTCTCTCCCCTCCTCCTCACCTCTCTCTTACTGGTGTCCCTATATATCCTGCCAATTACTCGTCCCCTCCTCTCCCCTCCTCCTCACCTCTCTCTTACTGGTGTCCCTCTCTATCCTGCCAATTACTCGTCCCCTTCTCTCCCCTCCTCCTCACCTCTCTCTTACTGGTGTCCCTCTCTATCCTGCCAATTACTCGTCCCCTTCTCTCCCCTCCTCATCACCTCTCTCTTACTGGTGTCCGTCTATCCTGCCTAACATTCTTCCCCTCCCCTCCCTCTATCTCTGTTGGTCCTTTTCCTTGTCAGTTTCGAGGCTGTAGTTTGATCATTATGAATTCATTTATCGAAGGTATTAGCAGGTTCGGTTATGCATCGTGAATCAATAAAAAATCATAACCAGCTTAATTAATGGCCTTGTGATCGTGCATGGGAGAAAATAGGAGGTTAGCGACACTTTAAAGTATGGTGGTGGAACATCCAACACACATTAGATTTAAGGGAAGTATTTTATGATAGTGCGTAATCGATAATGTACACTGTGATATAATGGATGTGATAGTATTGTATAATTAATTTAACATTCGCGAGCCAGGGAGGGTAGGCAAATAGGTTCCAGAACCGGTTCTGGCGGTTCCGCCAGTCAGAGACTCGTAACCTTGAGTACAAAAGAAAACTATTCCTGCAGAGGGTTCGAACCCCCACCCAACCCCCCCATTGGTCATTTAAAAAAATTGCTTTTGTAGGTCCAGGACAATTCTCAGGTTTCAAGGATAAAAATTATGTAAAAATGTTCACTCTAGGTCAAACGATGAGGCCGTGTATAGCGGCTAAACACACACTCAGATAGAATGTTTTATATATTTTATAGATTATCTTAGTGAGAGGTATTTTTGGTGTGTGTATATTTGAGTGAATCCAGTTTACTCATTATTTTCATGATGGCGATTGGGGGAAGATTTGATTGTGATGCTTCTTGGAAGAACTGCTGCCTCCCTGTACATCTGCTGTCTTATATTATGCTCTCCAAAGAAACCCTCAAGCACTACAGGAACACACACACACACACACTTAATTATATTTAGGGATTAACCGAAGTCCAACTCTTAAGGCATTTAATTTGCATATTTTTCCAATTTGGGGAACCTGGAATATCCGACATTTGTTTTTCGTTTATTCATATGAAGATATTTAATAATAATTGAGGGAGGCTATAGATGATAGTTCATGATGACACTTAACATATCTATGCAAAATAACCACCATGGTGACCACGGCAGACGACACTCTAGTAGGGTCTACGACGGTACCGATCGCGACGGTACCGATCACGAACGAGTCTTCTGCCGTATCCATAAGGTGCCTCAGGGTCAGCCAGAGTCTCAGGGTCAGCCATGGCCTCAGGGTCAGCTAGGGCATCAGGGTCAGGATTAGCTACAGCTCTGACGGTGACCACAGCGGCCAGAACCAGAACGGCCACCAGGAACAAGGACAACTGAGGGTACAAACATGGTATTACTCTCTTGTTGAAACTTTACACACACACACACATAAATACATAATTATATTGTAGGGGAGGTGGCAAAGAGTGGTTAGTGTTCTGGACTCGTAACTTTAATTCAGAAGATCGATTCCTCTCAGGTGAGGGCCTGAGAATATTTACTCTTCTGATTTGAGTTTTAAGCACTAACTAGAATGCCACTGAACGTCGTAAAACACCCTTACTGGTACCATACCAGCTGCAATATTTGGAAATTACCCTCACTTCCCTCCCTGTGTGGCTGGGTACCAGTTCGGAAGTCATGACGTGTGTGTGTGTGAGTAGCAGATGACCTGGACCACGGTAACGGGCTTGATGAAGCCTATGTCCAGTGTCGGAACATTAAAAAACAACAACACAGTAGATGAAACACTAGTTAACTATTACAATATTTATTAAAAGATCATTTGTATACTGTAGCAGCATGAAACCCATATTTTAATAAAAAATAAAATTATAGAACTGCAGGAAAGAATAAGTCTGTTGATTTGTAGCCTAATAAACTTAACTAAATGAAAATAAATAAGTGACAACATTAATTGTGACAACTATGGAAGAAAGAAAGGAAAACGGAGATATAGGTCCACTGTATAATAGAATATTACCGTATATGTGCGATGCGACAGAGATGGAAGAAATTGACAGGATAGATTACAGTATTAATTAGTGTATTAAGACAGATGAATCCATCGACACTTTAGCAAACATAATTCACAGGAAAAGGAAGAAAACACAAAGCTTCAAGTATTTGTTTCAATTTCTGGATTTTAAGTGTATTTTAAGAAATGTTGGAGCTCCATGTTGCTTTGTCTTTCGTGTGGACAATAAATAATATTTTTGGCGAAGGCAAAAATTCTCCAAATACAATACCGTAGTGTTGGAGTGTTCAAGTAAAACAGAAGCTACAAATATGATTTAACCATCATATTATACATGGTCAGATATGAAGTTGTCTGTTAAACATAGGCTATGGAGGGTCAGATATGAAGTTGTCTGTTAAACATAGGCTATGGTGGGACAGGTATGAAGTTGTCTGTTAAACATAGGCTATGGAGGGACAGGTATGCTATGGACTTGTCTGTTAAACATAGGCTATGGAGGGTCAGGTGTGGAGTTGTCTGTTATACATCTTGTATAAAGGATGATATTCAAACTTGTATAGGCCTATTTACTCCTCTTAGCATAGACTAACATCAACAAAGATATGTGGGTGGAAGGTGTAGGTAGTGAGGTGGATAGTGTTCACACCTGACTGACTGCCTTACTCACCCCCTCCTTCTCTCCCTACTTCGTATAGTTGGACACATGAATGGGTGGAACAGCCCAAGTGAAAGATGGTCAATTTCTCCCAATATCAAGCTGCTTAGTGGCAAATAGGAGACATCAGGGGCAGAAGTCAGTATTAATGATGGTAATAAAAAGCAAGTACCTGATAATAATCACTGGTTACTCAAATGGGACAAGTATCTTTCACCTGTGCTGTACCACCCATTAATGTGTCCAACTGTGCATCCCATCCCCCTGGTAACGAGTAACAACACTAAACCACTAGTTGACATTTAACTATCAATATCTCAACTATACATCCTCACTGTATGTCATGTGGAACTAATAATAACCTAAAGGGACTATGAAAAATAAACCTGCTGCTTTGTAGGTCTTTGTTTCTTAGACAAAGGCGAGGTTCACAGCCAGAGACAGTTGGCTGTTGTTTGAAATGGCTGTCACAGCACTACGACTGAATATTCTTATTCCCTCTCAGTAAATTTTGAACATATTTTTGTGAAGAAAAAGTAAATTGTGTATATGTCTTGAAAATTCTTTGTACATTTGAGTGAATTAATTTTACTCACAATTTTCATGATGGCGAGTGGTGGAAGGTTGTTGTTGTTGTTGAAGGTTGATTGTGATGCTTCTTGCAAGAGCTGTTGCCTCCCTGTACCTCTGCTGTCTTATATGCACTCCAAAGATACCCTCAGGCACTATATGAACACTCACACAAACACACACACACACTGACACACACACATTTCACAAAATAATATTTAGAGGTCATCCTGAGGACACTCTTTTGTTGTTGTTGCCAAGTTGTGTGCAGATGTTTATTCATCAAAGTTTTATTATAATAAGAATTTCAATCACTGGTGACGCAATTGTTTTCCAGCGACTCATGAACGTTATTCATATGTTGATTTATAATATTATTGTAATGTTTATATTGGTCTGCTGGATGTTATTGTTTACCAGCAACTGGTTGTAATGTTTGCTGGCATCACGTGACATCTGTGAACCAGTTTTTTCCACAGATTATGACACCTTGACCTCGCGTATGTTTCCACTTTGTGTTGATAAGAAAAAGGAGGAGGGAATATATAATGTTGAAACAAGAAGAAAAGTATAAGGAAAGTAAGAAGGAAGAAGGACATTAATTACTGATGAGATTAAAAATATGTATCACAGCAATTTGTCCTCCTGGGTTAGCAACTTATACATTATACAGTATATGAGCAGCATCCTATAATCTGTTCAAAATTTGTGTTCCACTATAGCCTCTATCTATCTATCTATTTCTATCTGTCTATCTATCGCTATTTCTATCTGTCTATATATTTATTTATTTCTATCTATCTATCTAACTATCTATATCTATCTATTTCTATCTATCTAAGCATAAGAGGCCAAAAGGAACACAAGTTTTGAACAGGGTATAGTATTTCTATCGTTACTACTAACTCGGAGAATATTATTTGGCCTTGAGTTGAGTTTGGCTTTCAAAGTGACTAACGTGTAAAATGGGATAGGCCTATGTACCACCAGATTCCTCATAAAAAGTTGCATGTGTGGATGACCAATTCCCGACGTCACGAACCAAGAAAAACTGCCACTTTTCACCAAATAAAATAATTGTTAACAACAAAGTTGGGGAAGTCTCTCGGTCGGTGATCTCTTTCCCGCATGATTTCGGCCTCATAAAAATGTATAATTAGAGGTGAAAAACTTTTCTGATTGCTCTCATTATTTTGAATATAGGGCATTGTTCTTTCAGAAACATAGTGTTTTTTTGTTTTATGCCAAAGGTGCAGGTATGAACTAATATAAATGTTATTAGTTCTGCCAACCCCTGTACTATTTTATGCTTGTAATTGCTGTTTTACTGTATGTTGCACACCAATTCTAATCTATGATGTTAATATAATTACTGAATAATAATATCTTAACCCCTAAAGACCGGTTGACGTGATAGACCGTCTTACGTAAGGAACCGGGCAACTGCACCTACCGTCACAGCGATTTAGCGCTATTTCGCGCCCTGTAGGGCTAGTTTTTCTTGTCGTTGGGCGAGAAAATACACTCACAATATCGATCCGCTACCCACTCAGTCGATTCTGGGACCCCACGATGGCTGGGCGATTTTTAAGTAATTGCCCTTGTCCGAATTTGTGCTCTAACGATCGTAAGACAATACCGTAGTGAATATATGTACGTGAGTGACACCATGATATTCCTACAAGGTTACAAATTATTATTTAGTGTATAGATCATGACACACGATATATAATGGGGTAGTAATAAGAAAATAACACCACAAAACACGCCCATACAGGCACAATTGATAGTAAATATACGTGTTTCCTACGGTACAAGTCAGTTTGTTTATCATTTTCTAAGTGACAGTTACACGATGATATATTCCTACAAGTGTTCATAGTATTTTTAGTGTTGAAATCATGACATACGATACATAATAGTAGTAATACGAGTGAGTTGACAAGGGACTTGGGCGGGAAACTGAACTCGCCATGCCGTAGTCACACCACACTCACGCGTACACACAGACACACCCCTGTCTCGCGCACAAACATGGTTCACTTCAACTCGCCCTATCTCCACAACTATTCTTCGTACAGCCCTCCCGATGGTACCATTAGAAAGAGGAAGAGTTGAAGGTAAGGATGGAACAATTTTGAAGTCAGTACACTATATAGATTAAGAGTGTGAGCGTTGTGAATATAGGGCAAATCGAGGAATTTTGACGCTAGCGGCAGGGTAGAAATGTGGAGGCAAGGTCTACCCTTCCCGGCCTGCAGGTGTTAAAGTGCAGACATACGATGTATCAGTAATTATCGCGGGGAAGATTTTACAAAATACATCTAACTCGGCCAACACTCCGCTCCCCAACTTCCATATTAAAACTGCTGGCGATCACACGCAACCCTTCAGTTAGTGACCCCGGGAATTAGTTCAACTCCTAGATGACACAAGCCTTTCTTTGATCATTAGAGAAGCCAAGGATGATGGGAAGAAAGCGATCAAGATCCTATGTGAGTACTATATGGGAACGAGTAAGCCTAGGATAATATCTTTGTACACAGAACTGACGTCACTTAACCCCTAAAGACCGGTTGACGTGATATACCGACATACGGTAGAAACCGGGTCACACCATATACCGTTACAGCGATTTAGCGCTATTTCGCGCCCTGTAGGGCTAGTTTTTCTTGTCGTTGGGCGAGAAAATACACTCACAATATCGATCCGCTACCCACTCAGTCGATTCTGGGACCCCACGATGGCTGGGCGATTTATAAGTATTTACCCTTGTCCGAATTTGTGCTCTAACGATCGTAAGACAATACCGTAGTGAATATATGTACGTGAGTGACACCATGATATTCCTACAAGGTTACAAATTATTATTTAGTGTATAGATCATGACACACGATATATAATGGGGTAGTAATAAGAAAATAACACCACAAAACACGCCCATACAGGCACAATTGATAGTAAATATACGTGTTTCCTACGGTACAAGTCAGTTTGTTTATCATTTTCTAAGTGACAGTTACACGATGATATATTCCTACAAGTGTTCATAGTATTTTTAGTGTTGAAATCATGACATACGATACATAATAGTAGTAATACGAGTGAGTTGACAAGGGACTTGGGCGGGAAACTGAACTCGCCATGCCGTAGTCACACCACACTCACGCGTACACACAGACACACCCCTGTCTCGCGCACAAACATGGTTCACTTCAACTCGCCCTATCTCCACAACTATTCTTCGTACAGCCCTCCCGATGGTACCATTAGAAAGAGGAAGAGTTGAAGGTAAGGATGGAACAATTTTGAAGTCAGTACACTATATAGATTAAGAGTGTGAGCGTTGTGAATATAGGGCAAATCGAGGAATTTTGACGCTAGCGGCAGG
>JAWZYT010000676.1:532500-607500 GCA_034508575.1 Petrolisthes manimaculis | reverse complement strand
TACTGTTCACTTCCTACACACACACACACACACACTGACTTTGGACTGGAGTGGGTGAGGTAGTAATGAGGTGAGGGAGTAGAGGACAGGCTTGGGGGTGGTTAGGTTAGGGGGGTGCGGGAGTATGGGGACAGGCTTGGGGGGGATGACTTCATGCCCTGTGCCCTCTCATGGGGAATTATTATTATTATTATTATTATTATTATTAGTAGTAGTAGTAGTAGTAGTAGTAGTGGTAGTAGTAGTAGTAGTAGTAGTAGTAGTAGTAGTAGTAATAGTAGTAGTAGTAGTAGTAGTAGTAGTAGTAGTAGTAGTAGTAGTAGTAGTAGTAGTAGTAGTAGTAGTAGTAGTAGTAGTAGTGGTAGTAGTAGTAGTAGTAATAGTAGTAGTAGTAGTAGTAGTAGTAATAGTAGTAGTAGTAGTAATAAGTATAACAGATAGATAAATAGGTAGAGGGATACACATTTGGATGAATGATTTTGAGTGTGAGAGAAAGAGAGAGAGAGAGACAGGAAATGAAAGAATGATGACACACACACACACACACACAGAGAGAGAGAGAGAGAGAGAGAGAGAGAGAGAGAGAGAGAGTGAGAGAGAGAGAGAGAGAGAGGGGGGGGATGAATCAGATTAAAGAGAGAGTGTCAGTGTAATTATCTAACAGTAATGATACGTGAATCCTTAAAACTTTCTCTCATAACACACACACCTCAGTCCTCACTCACACCTCAAGCTGACAGGTGTGTTGTCTGTGTGTGTGTGTTGTGTGTGTGTGTTCTATATAATCACACACCAAGGAAATAGAAGGAAAGGAGGGACAGTAAATACCAAGGAAGGAAGGAAATAGAAGGAAAGGAGGGACAGTAAATACCAAGGAAGGAAGGAAGGAAATAGAAGGAAAGGAGGGACAGTAAACACCAAGGAAGGAAGGAAGAAAATAGAAGGAAAGGAGGGACAGTAAACACCAAGGAAGGAAATAGAAGGAAAGGAGGGACAGTAAACACGAAAGAAGGAAGGAAATAGAAGGAAAGAGGGGACAGTAAACACCAAGGAAGGAAATAGAAGGAAAGGAGGGACAGTAAACACCAAGGAAGGAAGGAAATAGAAGGAAAGGAGGGACAGTAAACACCAAGGAAGGAAGGAAATAGAAGGAAAGGAGGGACAGTAAACACCAGGGAAGGAAGGAAATAGAAGGAAAGGAGGGACAGTAAACACCAAGGAAGGAAGGAAATAGAAGGAAAGGAGGGACAGTAAACACCAAGGAAGGAAGGAAATAGAAGGAAAGAGGGGACAGTAAACACCAAGGAAGGAAGGAAGGAAATAGAAGGAAAGGAGGGACAGTAAACACCAAGGAAGGAAGGAAGGAAATAAAAGAAAATGAGAGACAGTAAACACGAAAGAAGGAAGGAAATAGAAGGAAAGAGGGGACAGTAAACACCAAGGAAGGAAGGAAATAGAAGGAAAGGAGGGACAGTAAACACCAAGGAAGGAAGGAAATAGAAGTAAAGGAGGGACAGTAAACACCAAGGAAGGAAGGAAATAGAAGGAAAGGAGGGACAGTATACACCAAGGGAAATAATAGAAGGAAAAAAGTTGATAAAAAAGTAGGTATTAAAATGAAAAATATATATTGTGATTATATTTATTTTATCTGAAAATTAAAATTGATTTCTAATTTGATAAAAAATGTATATTCTCCCTTATACATATTTCTCTCTCTCTCTCTCTCTCTCTCTCTCTCTCTCTCTCTCTCTCTCTCTCTCTCTCTCTCACTGTGTGTGTGTGTGCGCGCGCGCGCGTTTACTATACTACTATTACTTCTACGACCACAATTTTTACTACTACTACTATTACTACTACCACTACCACAATTCCTAATATTACTACTACTAACACTACTACTACTACAACTAATAATAATAATAACAATGATAACAATAATAACACATTCTCTCTCATTACAGAATGCCGAAAAACAAATCAACACCACCACCAGTACTATATCTACCATTACTATTTCTACTACTACTACTACTACTCGTACTATTCATCCAACTATCAGAGTGCCTAGTGCTATGTCCCACTTTCCCTCGTTGCTGTAATACACGTAGCTGTTGGTTTCTGTGTCCGTCTTGTAGAGAAGCGAGGTATTTTAGGAATGGGGTGAGATTGGTGCCATTGTTTACAAGTAAGAAAAGGTGTCCTGATAATTTATTTCTCGTTGCCCCTGATCCGTACGCCTTCCCTGAGGATGAGGTCTTCCCTGGGGACTCGTTTTGTGATTAGGGATACTTTAGGGACACACACACACACACACACCACCACCACCACAAAACGTAAACAACAACATAGATGATTAAGACCAGTTTGTGGCTGTATTGGTGCTTGTATTTAATATTTTTGAAGAAGAGATGAGGAAAGATTACCGTAGGCTTGATTTGTTGTACATCCACAATAAAAAAATCCACCGACACTTTCCTTCCATCGTATAAATAAATCGGTTTCATATCAAAATATAATCATACAACAACACCATATGTCAACTCAACCCCCTCAATTATTATTATGATGATGTGTTGCAAAATCATGCACGCACGTGTTGTTCTTTATTACCAAGATATTTATTATTATTATTATTATTAATCATACTCGTGTTATTTTTTATTACCAAGATATTTATTATTATTATTATTATTATTATTATTATTATTATTATTATTATTATTATTATTATTATTATTATTATTATTATTATTATTATTATTATTATTATTATTATTATTATTATTATTATTAATAATAATATTAATCATGCACGTGTTGTTTTTTATTACCAAGATATTTATTATTATTATTATTATTATTATGAGGTGCTGCAAAATCATACACGTGTTGTTCTTTATTACCAATCTTTTAAGAAACTCTGTGTGTATGGTAATGAATAACACAAGCCTGAGAAAACACTGAATGGTCTACAAATGTAAAATGTAGTGGTGTGTGTGTGTGTGTGTGTGTGTGTTAATATATACATTTGTATATCTTTCAGCTTGTGTTTTGGTTTCACTGTTTATGTGTGTATATAGTACTGTGTGTGTATGTAGTGCTGTGTGTGTGTATATATATATATATATATATATATATATATATATATATATATATATATATATATATATATATATATATATATATATATATATATATATATATATATATATATTACTATGTTTATATATATATATATTACTGTGTGTATGTGTATTATTTTGTTCATTAAAAGCAGTAAGTGTTTTCTAACTAAAAATAATTAATAATGTTTCGTATATTAAAAAAATAATAATATTGTTTTCTATATTAAGATAGTTAATAATATTTTCTATATCAAAATAATTAATAATGTTTGATATATTAGAAAAATTAATATTGTTTCCTATATCAAAATAATTTATGTTTTCTATATCAAAATAGTTAATAATAATTTGTATATTAGAAAAATTAATATTATTTTCTATATCGAAATAGTTAATTATAATATCTAATTCAAAATAGTTAATAATGTGTTCTATATCAAATAATCAATAATGTTTTTATATCAAAATAATTAATAATGTTTTGAATATTAGAAAAAAATAATAGTGTTTTCTAAATCAAAATAGTTAATAATGTTTTGTATAATAGAAAAATTAATAATATTTACTGTATTAATATTATTCAATGTTTCTTAGGAAATAATTAAAATGATTTTGTATTTCTGTAACAATGATAAATTTTATGTGCTTTGAATTTTTTTTGTAATAAAATTATGTAAAAAAAATAATTATGAAATATTATTATTCCATACCATACCATCCTAACACACACACAAACCATTCCACACACATACAAAAACTATCACTAATCAACACACACACATAAATAATTACCTATCCTACTATATATACTACCCTTTCGGAATTGGAAGACATCGGGTTTCAGGTAAATAGAGAGAGAGAGAGAGAGAGAGAGAGAGAGAGAGAGAGAGAGAGAGAGAGATTGTGTTTTGTGTGTAACTGAGAGAAAGAGAGAGAGAGAGAGAGAGAGAGAGAGATTGTGTTTTGTGTGTAACTGAGAGAGAGAGAGAGAGAGAGAGAGAGAGAGAGTATGTTTGAGAAAATGTGTTTTATAAAATGAGGTGGGAAAGAGAATGAAACTATTTCAAATATTATCCCATATAAGCCGAGGTTATATAATAATTATTAATAATTATTATGAAAAGATTTGGGGATGGAAACAAGAAATGTATATCCTGTGAAGAAGATGAAACATTAGAGCACTTTGTTTTATTCTGCAGAAAATATATAGATATCAGGAAAAACATATATGAACTACAACAACCATCATACATAGAAAACAAGGAACACACATGGAGGTATAATCTAAGAGGAGGCGGCATGACGTCACAGAAGTGAAGCCAGTTTTCTATTGGTCGGCTGTCCTCCCTACCCCCCATTGACTCAAAACATTGAACAGCTGATCACGTCGGACCATCAATTTCACCAACATTCTTTGCCATTTTTTATGATAATGCTGGCGTGTTCAGCATATGGGTGTACCCAGAGAGACAGGAGTCTTTATACTACATTTCATATGTATGTTAAGAAAGTCATATAGAAAAATATACGACAGAAATTGACAAATCAACGAAGTGAATTTCATCACCTGCCTCGCACACCGCGACACGTACCCATGTCCTGTAGAATATTAATACTGTACACACAAAAACTGTAAAGCCAAGGCTATTATAGTGTTATGATATTAACTATTAATGTATAACCTGACGTATATATAGCATTGACAGGGTTATAAAAGATAAACTGGCTCCATGGGGGGACCTATTTGTGCCTAAGTTAGGGTTGGCCTGAAGGATAACTCGAGTGTTGAGAGATTGTATTATGAATGTTTTAGAATATTTCATAATGTTTTAAAGATATTTAATTTATAATTGTGTTTACTATGTAGACTATTTGGTTGTTGAGAATTTAGGTGTAAGTTGAAAAACCGTAGTCTAAGTTAAGCCAATGTTCAGAAAGAGTTTTTATAATTGTGAAATTACTGCCTGGGACTGATGAGTAAAATTAATGTTTCTGTGTAAATCAGAGTGAACTGAAACTGAGGAAGTGATGACACACTTTATGCAGTAACATGCAGCCATCATTGTAAGATTCCATGTGGCTTATAAGTGGTAAAATATGTTTGATACAAGACAACACACCTGAGTGTCAACTCAATTACATGACAGTTCTGGGTGTTACATTACACATCTCTTCACTACACATCACATATCTCCAGTATGCCTACCATATACACATCTTCACATCTTCAGTACACTATACACTTCTTCACTATACACACATCTCCATTACCTTAATTATACACATCATCACAACACACCACATCTTCACTACCCTATACATATCTTCACTACATTATACACATCTTCACTACACTATGTAGGCTACATTTTCACTGCAGATCACACATCTTCACAGCACATACACACATCTTCACTTCACTATACACATCTTACTGTATAATTATAATCTTATTTATATACTATACATAAAGAGTGACACAAGGCCTTCCACAGTCTCATACTAAAATCTTTATATAATTAATACCCACACATGAAGCTGGTAGGCCTATGGTTCGTTACTTGTGAGGTGCTTGGCTACAACGAAAGGAAATTTAAGTGAAAAAAGATGTAGTTTGTTGACAGGCAGACAGTAAAATATTATTACTACCTGCTTGTCAACAAACTATAACTTTTGCTCACTTTCCTTCCTGTTGTAGGTATCTCGCAAGTAGCGAGGCATACCAGATTCACGTGTGGTCAACTGTACTTGTTGTTATTTCTCTGTAACGTTATAATACGGTCTGTGGGTTGGTGTGTAAGCTATCACCTTCTCTTATACTATACTTTTTGCATAAAATAAACTATTCATTCATTAATCAATTCATTCTTTCATTCATACTCCTAGGAAAAGTTTGCGAGCAGAGGTAATGCTCTAGCTGGAAACAGCGATATTTAATGGGTTTAAGTACTTTTGATAATATACAGAATTGGATAATTTTATGTAGCTATCATATATGGAACAAATTCAAGTCTCTTTCTGGCTATGAATATAGGATATATGAGAAAATAAGACTATAATTATAATGGGAGTAAGGCGGGCGAGGCAATGTTTTGAGTCAATGGGGGGTAGGGTAATAGGCTCCGCCCCTTGCTTCACTTTGGGTGTACAGGACGAGCGGCTCATGCCGCCTCCTCTTAGATTATACCTCCATGGGAACACATCATTGGAAATTTCCTATTTAACACAGAAAATCTAGAAAAAACGAAAGAAATACTTTATGAGTTTTGGAAAAGATGAGTAAAACAAAGAAAACACTTTATGAGTTTTGGAAAAGAAGAGAAAAACGAAGGAAGTCGAGTGAAAACTAACTAAAAATTATAAGGAGAAAACCGTTGGAAAGGTGAAATTTCCCCGACGAGCATCGCATCGACGACGACGATAATGTAAACAAAGTGACATTCTCTGACTTTTTCTCTCATTCCTTATATTATATTCACTTAGAGAGAGAGAGAGGTAACACACACACACATACAGGTAAGAAGAGAGAGTAAATATAAGTAGAGATAGAGAGATATATTCTCTTAATAATATTAAGAGGGTGCGGGAATAGGGGACAGGCTTGGGGGGAGTTTAGGGGGATAGGCTTGGGCGGGTTGTGGGGGGTGCGGGAGTAGGGGGAGGGGGTGTGGGAATAGGGGACAGGCTTTCTACCCATCCCAAGCCTGTCCCCCTATTCCCGCACCCCCCAAACCCACCCCAAGCTTGTCCCCTACTCCCACAACCCCTTAATAATAATAATAACTGTAGGCTACACATACATACATACATACATACATATCGTGTGTGTTACTTATGTGTACACATTTTCCAGGCTGTGTGTACATGGCAGAGACAACAAGAGTGTAAACAACAACAACAACACCATGATGGTATTTATTATTATTATTATTATTATGGTATTATTATTATTATTATTATTGTTATCATTATTAGTATTAGTATTAGTATTAGTAGTATTAGTATTATTAGATAAATTTACAGAAGAACTGTGTTCACTATATTGTATATTTGGTAAATATTGAATGAATTGCCGTTACTGTGTATGGTTTTTCTACCTTCATTATTACCCACTAATTTAGACCATTCTAAGACTATTTTCTTCTATAGCATTTCCTCCACTAAATAGGGCATATTCAAATGGGGCATTTTGAAATTAGCCTGACCTTACCTGAATTTATTGTCGCAATAAATGGTTAAGTACAGTAGTTTAGTACTGATTCGGGTATAATCCTGCGTACCGGGAACAACTGTATTTATACATATTTCACTTATAATGCAATACATTTATGGTTAACTTGTAGTTTTAATATGTGTTGTATGTCGGAGATTGTTTAATAGGATTAAACATGGAAGTTACGCATTATAAATAGTAATTATAGAATAAAAATGTCAATTTGGGCACTTGTTGTGGTCACTTTATAGAGGCGTCGGAGGTGAGACTGAGTATCCCAAAGTCTTATTGTAAGGTCACATGGTATTGATCCAAATGTGAGGTGACGTCAGCGAACTTTGCCGCCTTTTTATTGGATGTTGATGAAAATGTCGTCATCAACGTTTGACATTATTATTATTGGCTGAAAAATAAGCAAAGCAGGGTTGTTCTACCATACAATATGCAAGCATGCAAATAAATGCTATCCAATCAGTTCATAAACCCTGTATATGTAATATTGTAGCCTACTTTGGTAATACATGTTCATCATTTACATTTTTAGATTATTATGTGGAGTTATTGCTGGTGCATTTCTTCCGTAATATTTTCATGCAGTTGGCATTTTTGATATTGGTTGCCACGTCTTTGTTAGTATATTTTATTAATTGGATCCTGACCGTGACGTTGACATTGGTATATTGCTCAGTCTACATTCAGTAGGCCTAGCTCTTAGTGCCCTCACTTTCGTTCTCCTCACGATATGTCCTCATCAGACTCTGATTTTCGCAAAACTCCACCTAAATTACACAAACTAAGTGACTCATTGATTACCTCTTTATTCTATGAAGACGTAAATGAATTTAGTGATCATTCCAGGCCTAAGAAAGACCTTTTTGACTTTAGTGAATCATCTCCTGAACCGGTAACACCCCCACCGAAAAACAGGAAGCATAACATTTCTTATATTAGTAATGCAACTGTATCTGACTACATTGACAATTTACCATTGTTGCAACGAGTTCTAGAAAATAGACTGAGTGCAAACCCATTATTCGTTGACAGTGATAGTGAGTTTTCGGGGTTTGAAACAAATATTGGAAACTGCCACACTAGGCCTACACAACCCTCAACTGCAATCGTTCACGGCCATACCATAGTAGAAGTGCATCACTTAGAGTCAATTGAAACTAGTGTTTCTGCAACACCACCAAATATTGTGGATTATAAGGTATTGGGCAAACACTTTGCATCTCTTAAAACGCTTGTAACCTCTATTACATTAAGTGAGGAAAAGTGCATTGAATTCTTAAAACAACTACATTTTATCCCACCAGACAACACTCCCTGTCCAAAATGTACAATTACAAATAGAAAAGGTTTTTTGAAATACAGAAAATGTAATGATGGTGAAAGAAAATGTAATATAAGATTGTTTTGCACTGGTGTGGGAAAACGGTGTAATTATAAGGTATCACCATTTACAGGCACATTTTTTGATGGGTTAACCTGTCGTCTTCCTTTATCAACAGTAATTGAATTAATTTATTGTTTCATACACTCATTGTCTATGCATGATGCTATACGTGAATGTGATGTAAATAAGAACACTGTTACGGACTATTATAACTATTGTCGTGAACTATGTGCTTTATCCTTGTCAGAAACAAGTCATTTAATTGGTGGTCCTGGTCATACTGTTGAAATTGACGAGTCAAAGTTTTTTCACCGCAAATACAACAGAGGAAGGCTTCTCTCTAAGAGTGAAGGTTGGGTATTTGGTGGCATTGACAGAACATCAAAGGAATGTTTTATGGTTCGAGTGAGTGATCGGTCTAAGGAGACACTAATTCCCATCATTCAGGAATATATAAAGCCTGGAACCACCATAGTGTCGGACGAGTGGAGGGCATATTCAAAAATACAAGAATTTGGCTATACACACAAGACTATTTGTCATAAGAGGCACTTTGTGGACCCAAAAGACCCTTCTGTACATACACAGAACATTGAAAATTCCTGGAGGTACGCTAAAGCTACATATCCTGAACGTCATACTTCAGAAGCATTGCGAGATAGCTACCTTCAGGAATATCTGTATAGAAGGAAATACAAGAACAACTTATTTCATAATATCAATATACATCACATGCATATGATGTAATAGGACTTGGGTGTAAAATAACCGGGTGTAAATAACCGGGTGTAAATACATGGTGTAATGCTATTGGCTGAGCAAGTCGTGACGTCATGGCTGCCTAGGCTGATGACGTCATGACATACAACCAATCACAAGCAAGGATACAAGCCATCTTGTTTCTCTATTATGTTTACATGGCCGACGTTCATCTTCATAGCCGTATCTCAACCCCTCTCTTTCCCTGATATATTTCATGCCCTCCCCTACTATCGGGGTTAATATTCTTGGATAAAATCAGGAAACAGGTAACAAAAATATTACCATAACATACAACCAATATAAATCATTAGTGTTGAAATAAACAATTACTCCCGGTACGCAGGATCTTACCCTGATTCATCACCTGGATGGCTAAAATTTTTGCTGCTCACTGATTGGCTGATTAAATCGGCCGCCATTTTTGCTCTTTCTCGTATCTGCCTGCTAGCAGGTTCGGCATAATGTATATTTTGCCTTGACTATGTTGCGTGACTGATTACTCAATATTTATATATCTTCTTTAGATAAACCAGCAAAGATAATTTTTAATCGATCTTCGACTCAACATAAATATTCCTTGAAAACTTCCCTAAGCCTTACAGAATGTCGAACTGTATGGTGACGAATCAGTACTAAAATACTGTACTTAACCATTTATTGCGACAATAGATTCCCTCATATTTATGTGAACAACATGTAATTAGTAGTGTGTAAACATTGGTAATACACCTACGGAAACCATTTTCATACAAGAATTGGTAAAAATTTACAATAGCGCCTCCAAGTTTTTTTTTTTTTTTTTTTTTGTGAAATGTTTTACAGCCACTCTAACTGACCTGACCTAACCTAACCTAACCTAACCTAGACCTAACCCTAACAACCTTCGGTCCTAACTCTAACAACCTTCGGTCCTAACCTTAACAACCTTCGGTCCTAACCCTAACAACCTTCGGTCCTAACCTTAACAACCTTCGGTCCTAACCTTAACAACCTTCGGTCCTAACTCTAACAACCTTCGGTCCTAACCCTAACAACCTTCGGTCCTAACCTTAACAACCTTCGGTCCTAACCTTAACAACCTTCGGTCCTAACCTTAACAACCTTCGGTCCTAACCTTAACAACCTTCGGTCCTAACCCTAACAACCTTCGGTCCTAACCCTAACATGAAATTTTATATTGTGACGAAACGAAATACGAGCACTAACTTAAACCTTCATGACGGTATTGTATATATAATTAACTATTATGTTTGCATATTGACATTAAAATGTATTTGGAGGCGTGTTTATAAACTTATACCCAAGAATTAATTAAACTAACCGTAGTATGAAATGTTTTACAGATATACTAAACACATTGACTACTACTGTTGTCTTCAGTGTTGGCAGGTCTGCTTGATGAAATGTCCCTAACTCCAACATCAGAATTTCCCATTTTACCTCAATTATTCCCTGTTTACTCTTGAACACTGATGGTCTTTTTGGTATTTTGTCTGATAGAAAATTCCCTGTTTACTCTTGAACAATCTTTAATTATAATCTCTGTGTGTGGACTTCAATATTCCCTAAAACAGAAATTTCCCTGCACCTGGCAACACTGGTCGTCTTTCAGTCAACCGTCTTGGTTTAGAAGCGTCGTCTGGCAACTCGTCACGTCCTATTATGTGCATTAAATAACGCATACATGACCTATAACAGTATTTATAACTTCAGGGATCCTATTGATTTATAAAATATATACCTGTATATGAAAATAATGCAACTTTCGTCAACATTTTGCCCACGAAAGTCAACAATAGATTACTAACTGGTAGTATCTGGCATCTTATACATTTTTCCTATACTATCGCGGAAAACATGGCCGCCGTCCAGTCTCTCTATATAAGGTCTCTAACCTGACCTAACCTAGACCGCATCAGACTAACGGGACCTAACCTAGACAAACTGCCGGGATATGACCGATGTAAACTATTGTAAAGTGTTTGGGTTTTTTGCCTAGGGCCGAGTAGTGATACCCCTAAACCCACCTTTCTCTCTCACTGTTATTATTATTATAATTATATGCACTTGAGAAAGAGAGGAGAGAGAAAGAGAGGGGCCGCCCATCCACAGAGACGAGGCAAGGTGCGGGGATGAAAGATTAGGCTACTACAACAATTTATATATACGTTATTTACATCACTTCCTTTTCGGTCTTTCTAAAATTTGACAACACCATCGTGTTCAGGAGGATTTACTCTATAACTTGCAAATAATGTTGTTTATATGGGCTTCATAAAATTGTGTAAAATTTGACATTAACGAGAGCGGGAAACAGGTGCAACCAGTGTTGCCAGATGTGCTTGACGAGATTTAACTCACTTCAACATCAGAATTTCCCATTTTACCTCAATTATTCCCTGTTTACTCTTGAAAATTGATGGTCTTTTTGGTATTTCACTGGTAGAAAATTCCCTGTTTACTCTTCAACGAACTGTATATTATTTTCCTGTGTGGATTTTTCCAGGCATCTGGCAACATTGGGTGCAAAATGGAGCGTCATCGACATCTTTGCATTATAATTAGGTTTCCAGCAATAATTTCTGTCTCATCTACAATCTTATACCACCATGACATACAGGAAAATTTTCTCTACATCTTCCACCCATTTTTAATCATGGTAGCGTAATATTTGTAAATAAAAATTGGCATATAAAAATAGTGGTATAAACATTTTTTGCTGCTCGGTTCACTTCAACTCGTATTTTATCGTTTATTTTTAATTATATAGATTTTTTTTCACGATGAAAGTAATTCTCAATCATTATTCTGTCAGGTTACCAAAGTGCCAAGTAGATATTAAGTGAAATAAGTGAAGCACCAAGAAAAAAAAAGAAGTGTACCTCGGAGAAATGCAATGTTTTGGTTTGGGAAAGGTAAGCGTGAACGGAGGTTGTCGGGAGAAATTGACCAATCAGAGACGAGCATTCAAATACAGCTAGGCTCCAATTGCAAGCTAGGATTGGATAGAGTATAGCCCCAGAAATGCAAAAACAGGGTGATTTTAAAAGTTTTGTTTAGGTAAATTCTGTTATTACAGATTTGTAGAGCTTGATTTTACACACCAGAATCTGAAATAGAAATTTTCGTAAGTAGACTGGTTTGAGTAGGGGAGTGCGTCAAAATCAGAGAAAAAACCCAGTTACCCCTAAAAAAAACTAGGAAAACGTGACATAGCGTAATTTATTACGCTAAAATTCGACGAAATACTGACCATATATGACAAAATTATAGTTTTCAAGGTACATGTATAAATATACATATATAATAGCATACTGCAGGCTTACTCTGTACACACACAGTTATATAGTAACGTTATGTACATATAACATCTGGGCTGCGTTCAGGAAGGCAGCGCGGGTGGCGCGCGACACGCGGACACTTTGGGAGGTCTTCCTGAACGCTGTGGTGCGGCGCGCGCGACGCGGAGATGGTTTGTAAACAAACCACAGTTGCCGACGACCTCAAGATGGCTGACGCAGCTCCCAACGACCCTCTTTTTGCTACAGAGGAAGATCCCATATTAGAGGCAGCAATAGCGATAGTCACCATAGAAGAAGAGAGAGAAGAAAACAGATACCAGCAATGATAATTTTCCTGGAAATCACAAGAACCCACCATTACTGCATCCCTTGAATTTGATGTAACTTACTCTTTATATATAGTAACTCAAGTTATATGTCGACTGAACACAAAACCAGACTAAAGGTTGAATCAGAAGGCAGTAAAACAATTATTAAATCCAGTTCAGTTATATAGGAACTTGTACTAGGCCATATAGAGGTACAGTACTTGGTACTAAGATGGTAAAAGTAAATACCTGACTTAATTGTAATATTCCAGCTTTGTATATCCTGCCCTCTAGTTCATGCTGTTTTAATCTCCATGATATCATTTCTCAGTCCCAATTTTAGGGGACAGTAGTGTTGGTAAATCTGGAGCATCTGATTCCTACAAACTATTTCATGCAACGGGCCACCATTATTTTTGTTAATCTGGTCCTGTTTCCTGGCATACTCTGGAGAAATCAAGAAGCTCTAATGTACCAAAAATATACTACTCCCTTAACAGTACAGTTAAACCTCGTTATTTCGGACCCCGTTATTTCGGATTTCGGTTATTTCGGACACAATCCGCTGGAGATTTTTTTTTGTCTGAATTTTGGTTTCTCTATTTTTTCCTATTATATTTTTTACATTATACAGTAGGTATATTATTTACACATCATTACATACCTATTTATGTATATATACAGTTGACTCTCGAATAAATCCGAGGAGTTCTTATACAAAATGAGTGAAATCATTATGAACATGTCGTCTGCGAAGCGTGGGTGTGTGTTGCCACCACTTCTCCCGCACTCCTTCCCCCCCCCCCCCTACCCTCAGTCTCCATTCACCCTAGCTCAAGGTCAAGGGAATATAGGCCTAACATGGGTTGTCACCTTGTGTTTGACTCGCTCATTTTTAGTAATTTACGAGTTAACCACCAGCTTCATGCCAGGTGGTGCATTTACAAAACGGAAGGTCATGTCCTTCGATAGAAAGAAGGAAGATGTTTCTCGAATAGATAAAGGAGAAGGAAACACCAGAATACAGTATGGCTAATAAAATGTAAACAATCGATATCCCGTTATTTTCCCCCTTCCCCCTACCACCTAGACCACTACCACGCATGCGTGATTTGTTATCTTTACAAGCGCGGGTTGGAGACTTGGAGTGGTTGCGTATCACTACATCATTCTTGTTTTTATTAAACAGTATTAAATAGCTACTCTGATATGTCCCACTATACGATCACGGCAAGAAATAAACTCATCTCTTCACCACACAAGGTAAATAACATTTAGGTATATTATTTACACATCACTACATACCTATTTAAGTAGATATATCTGTATTTTGTGTTAATTTTTGTACAAACACGTTTTTTTTTTTTTTTTTTTTTCGTACCCCTCGTAAAAATTCGTCGCAATTACGGTCAAACCGCAAATACGGACACCCTCTCCCCCCTATTAGTCCGAAATAACGAGGTTCAACTGTACCAGCATTGCAGTATTTCAAGAAATTATACAGTATTTTCATTGGAGATGGACATGTATTAAATGCAAACCATCTTTCCATGTAGAGGTTAATTCATTATATTGAAGAGCCTTGTTTAGGTTCAGTAATTCAGTTTTCTCTAATGGAATACAGAGTACTTACATGAAATAATATAAGGACGGGGCTTTCCTAAAACCAGTGTGGTTTTAAATCGGTAAATTAATCATGGTAAATTGAAAGGTTACAGAGTCAACCAAACTGTCTGTAACAAGCTTCAAGGCAACTTTGCAATGCTGGTATTTTATTGGAGGGATTGAGGTGGAATGTGATGTCCTCATATCAGTAATTTTATTTGAACCCTACACCCTTTCAGGTGTCCAGAAGTTAAATGTAACACCTGTTGGGATGATAAATAAATTAAGTAATAAAAATTCCATATTTATTTTTCCTCTATATATACACCAATACATAGTGCTTGTCTTCTTCTTTCTTCAATTCTCTGCTTGTCCTCTCTGGCTTCCAGAATTCTTGATGCTTATTGAGGTCTTCTTCACTTTTGTCACTGCAGACCTGAAAGACATAGATTTCAGTTTAATTTCCCTTTGGTACAGATTGCATCCAGTGTGTCAATATCTACAGGCAGTGTTGCTTTACACAACCTTAAATACCAACCCCTCCCTCCCCAAGTGGTAGGTTGAGCTCCCTACCAACTGGGAGGCACTTTTGGACGGTAGAAAGCAACACTGCTTGTAGATATCTAAACCCTGGATATAATCTATATGAATCTTAAAGTTAACATGCCAGACAGGGTGTCCATAATTATGTGAACAGATTACCTTTCATGAACATGTAAAGTTATTCAGATAATTTATGGACACCCTGTATTATGCAGGTTCAATACAGATTGCCAGGAAAAGTAGACACCTAGACCAAGTAGCAATAATTATGACTTGATTTGAGGAGAGTGTTTGTCCATTCCAATAAATATGAGCAAAGATGAACTGTAATGAACATAAGTTTGTTCCCTCAGTCAGTCACATTCAATTCTCTGTGGTTAAAAAAACTAAACATATTTGCCAACCATCATCTGTTGTTTAGTAGTTTGAACCACAGGTGCTTCAGTTATATTGTTGCTGGCAATTTAGTGTGGCTGCCTTCATAGACGTGTACTATGGACTGCTGCTCATCCGTGGCTGTGAAAATGGATTCCCTTGAAACTATCTATAACAAACAAAACTTTGACATCAACCCAATAAATATACCAACAATACGATGCATGCAACATGCTAGGTCATTCATAAACTTATTCTAACAAATGTACTGCTCACAACAACCCTCGCGCTCTTCATTAGACAGCCATTACTTCAAATTTGCTCAATAATATTACTTTATTTTCACTTACATCTATAATTGCGGTTACGTTCTTTACTTACCAGGGCATGATGATAGTTGCAATGCCAAGGAATTGACATTATTAAGCAAAATGTGGCAGTAGGGGCACTGTATCTTCAATGTTTGGGCGGCCATCTTTGTTTACAATTGAGGGTGGCGGTCGCGGCCGCCCCACCTCTCAAAGCCGCGACGCCTGGGTGACGCATTTTGCTGCGCACAGACAGCGCGCGCTGCCTTCCTGAACGATTTCGAGTGTCGCGCGCCACCCGCGCTGCCTTCCTGAACGCAGCCCTGCTTATATGTGTGTATTGCCCAGCACGCATATAAACGAGGTGTGATATGACTTAGATAAGCTTCCCATGTGATTATAAAAGCATGGGAACTCGGGAAGGGGGAGGGAGTAGGAAGGATAGGAGAGGAGGAGTCAGTGTGGGGGAGTAGAAAGGGGTGTTGTTGGGTGGTATGATAGGGAGAGAGCAGGCATCAAAGAGGCCGCCTCCCCCCCCCTACCCACAGAGCCAGAACGCAGTATTTATGGAGTCAGTCCACACTAGTAAGCCCCAAACTAACCAGTGTTACCAATGAAGGGGCTAGATATAGCCCAAGCAGTTTTATTTTGACAGTCTTTATATTACGTCAATCGGCTTCAAGGCCTATGTTCGTGGTGACGTGATATTAAGTCTATAGGCTCTTAGGGGTTAATAACATTTGTATACATTTACCTTTGTATGTACGGTATTTACTTTGAAATGGGAGCGAGGTTTTCCTAGCGGGTCCCCGACTTCCCACCTCTGCGTGCACTGTTGCCAGATTAAGGAATACTTTCATGTTTTAGGCAAATTTTGTCCACACGGGAAATCGTAAGAAGAATGTTCAATAAATAGTCCAGTTAGGCGAGAAATTCAATAGTTTAATATTATGACAAATAATTTTTGATCACCAGATGAAATAACCTGACCTACCTAACCTAACTTAAACTGTTGCTACCTTTGAGACCTAACTTAATGTCCTCTGAGACCTAACTTAATGTCCTTTGAGACCTAATTTAATGTCCTTTGGGACCTAACTTAATGTCCTATGGGACCTAACTTAATGTCCTTTGGAACCTAATTTAATGTCCTTTGGAACCTAACTTAATGTTCTTTGGGACCTAACTTAGTGTCCTTCAGGACCTAACTTAATATCCTTTGGGACCTTTAAAAATAAAATAGATCCTGTTGATAGGAGCTAAAAGTATCCTGATTGGGTGGGTCAGGTGTATTGTACACAACAATTGTATTGGGTGTATTGAACACAACTGCCTGCTGGACCTTTCACAATGTTGCCAAGGGGATCTGGTAACACTATCCGCCCGACCTCAGTTCGGCCCTCCTCTACAAAAATGTTGTATCTGAAAATTGAAATATCTAACAAAGAATACATTTTTTTCACACAATAATTCCACTGGGTATTGATAAAGGTAACGAAACGGTACCTAACCTAACCATTAGTTCACTTGCGCAGATAATCATAGTATTAGCTGAAGGTTTTGGTATGACATTACTCAACGTAAGAAATACGTCATTTACTATATAAATCCACTAAAAACAACGGTTACACTCCCAAAACAGTAAATATTGAAAGAATTACCGTTATCATGTACAGTTTTTCTACCTTCATTACCCACTTATTTACATCATTCTATTAATTGAAAGAATTACCGTTTTATATAATTGTTGCCAGATCCGGCTAGGTCCCAGTATTAAGCCCCAGTGAGGTCCTGGTATTTTGCCATGGTTCGTTCCCGGTAGTTTGCCCAGGTTAGGTCCCGGTAGTCTGCCCAGGTTAGGTCCCGGTAGTCTGCCCAGGTTAGGTCCCGGTAGTCTGCCCAGGTTAGGTCCTGGTAGTCTGCCCAGGTTAGGTCCTGGTAGTCTGATGCAAAAAGGCTATTTGGAAATTGAGTCAGTCTCAGGCCTTCAAGCTGAAAAGAAATATGTACTATCTCGTCTTTATGTAGGTATGGCAACTGGTAAGTGGCCTGAGATCGTTGAATATTTTTAACTAACGCAATAAGACTGAAATGCTTTCACATTATAAAGTTAATATTGACTATTTCTAAACTCCAGAGTGCATCTTTCCCGGGCAATGCTGGGTACCTCCGCTAGAAATATTATAATCCTTTAATATAAGGTGATTAAATTTAACATATACAGTACTCCCTCGTTATCGACGGTTTTGATTATCGACGGATATTATCCACAGACTAGCTATTTAGTATAAAAGTGAAGAGAAGAGTTCAGTATTGTTACTTTACAAATGTAAATACAGTATTACAATTCGTGTTAAGCATATTAAATGCATATAATAATTTGTATTAAGGTTTTCGCAGACAACTCATGAATGAAATGAGTCGTAAGCATGCGTGGTGGTAGGGAGAAGGGAGGAGATAGCGTGATATCGTTTGTTTACATTTTATTAAGCCTATTCTGGTATTTCCTTCTTTCTCTGTTCGAGAAAAACCTTCCTTTTTGTAAATACACCACCTGACATGACTGAGTGTTGAAGCTGGTGGTTAACCCTTAATGGCCGGATTGCGGTCATAGACGCCCCTAAGAAGCGCCCGGATCGTGTCGTACGCCACTGCTATGTGGTGACCGGGCGGGATGAAGCACCGCTATTGCCAATGTCGGCATTTGCGAGCCCAATTTGGCGTTTTTTTTTTTACTTGGCTATACTTCACCACCAGCTCTACAAATCACCATCGTCAGTCAGTGTTTTACTGACTGTGAACATGGATGAATGTGGATTAGATTTCTCGTGCGTGTCCGATTCTGTGTTGCGCCATGCTTACTTACAACACTGACTCCCACCCGCGCGGGCCACGTTCAGTTGTCGTCAGAGCCACCTACACGTACCCGAACGCAGCCGCGCTCACCCGAGAAAGTACCCTTCATTCCTCACTTAATTTCTCGGCAACGGAGAGTTGTAGAGAGCTGGGGTTGGTTTTATTGGAAAGAGGAAGAGTTGATGGTGCTAACAAGACCAAATTTAAGTTGTTCAGTATCGTAGTTTAGACGTACAGAGTAAGTGGAATAGAGCGATTTGGGAAAAATCGGCCAAAAGCGCCCGGACAGGCAGTAGGGATAGTAAGACTAGTCCCGGACTGACAGATTGGCTATTCATAGTTATCCCGTCGCGGAGGGGTTAATAACTCGTAATTACTAAACACGAGCGAGTGACAAGGCCGGCTAGGCCTATATTCCTTTGACCTTGAGCCAGGATGAATGGAGACTGAGGGTAGGGGGGGAAGGAGAGCGGGAGAAGTGGTGGCAACACAATCCCAGTAGTCCGAAATTTTTAAAGTGGTAATAAAAATTTCAATTTTGGTGTCCGAGTAGCCTATGCGGGGATTTTCCGGGTGTATCGTCACATATGCCTACATGATTCACGTACAGCTGGGCCATCCACACTCTCACACCTACTAGGTGTACCTATGCGCAAATTAATATTAAGTGTAAGTGATTTTTCAAAGAAAATTACCAAAATTAATTAATACAAACTAAGAAATGATTGTGCACGAATGAAAATTCAACGAGTTTTAGTGATAACTGAAATTTCCTCCCCACTGTCACTCACATTGGCTTGATACACGCGTGATAAGCATAACCTCTTTATAGTGAACTACTCAATACGGGCATTTATCATACTTTTAACACATATCCCGGTACAGACATTTGATATGGTGAAAAGTGCAAGTGATGGTATGAGAAAATTACAAAGAATAACTAATATAAACTGAGGAAATGTGATTGTATGAGTAGAAACTCATGAATTATTGGTGATAACTGAACTTGTCAACTCGTCACGCACTACACTCACGCTATTTGGCCTAACCTTTTAGAATGAACAGCCTTTAAAATAATTAATTTTTCATACTTTTGGCTCAAGTTTAGAGTTAATTTTAGTCACTAACTGTGTATGGGAACCAGATATACGAGTGAAAGCACACGTAGTTTTGAGAGTGGGTGTACAGGCAGACAGTCAGTCATACGCATCAAATTTAAGCCCTCGGATATCTCTGATCGTCTGATAATTTTTTTCTATATCTGTATTTGGAGGTCCAACTGTATATATAATATATATATTGTACAGTAAAGTACTTTAAGGGACCCTGTGCTGTAGTCTGAACATTGGAGATAAATGAGTCCTTCAATTATTGCCACGAAACACTACCTATATAGAAGGAGCTTGTTTCGTGGCATAGTCAGAAGGAAACAGAAGCCTCCAATTTTCCTACACGATCACAGGGGCCTTAATATGTTATGTTTATGTGTATAGGGATTTTTTTTTATACTCTAAAAACCCCCGTCGATAACAAGGGAGTACTGTATATACCCGGTTTATCCTATTATAATATATATGAGTGAATAAAGAAGAAATACAGTATAATATTCTATTCCTCTCTATAAAATGATTAAATTTAATACATAATATTATTTTATAATATATACGAGTGAATAAAGAAGAATTACAGTATAATATTATATTTCCTTATATTAATGATTGGTAATTATCTATTCTATTGTTGTTTTCTATTATGATATTTTTACCTTTACCCCCTAATTTATATAATTCTAAGACACTTTTTCTATGGCATCATTTTCAGAAATAAAATAAGTCATATTCAAATGGGGCACAGCAGACTACCGGGACCTAACCTCGGCAAACTACTGGAAACTAGCCAGATGTGGCAACACTGCTACAAAATGGCAATAGTCTAGATAAACACCTAAAATAATAAAAATTAACACATATATCCTTTTATAATATATACAAGTGAATAGAGAAGGAAAACAAGTCAAATCCAGCAATTATCTCCCTCATCTATATATATAAAACAGTCCGTCTGTCTGTCTTTCCGTCTTTCTGTCTGTTTAGCCGCTATGCACAGCCGCATCGTTTCACCTAGAGTAATAATTTTTACATACATTTATCTCTAAAACCTGGAGAGTGTCTTGGCCGTATATATATATATTTTTTTTTCAATGATTAACCAATTAAAAACGACTTTTTTTCTTCCCCCCCCCCCCACCCAGCTGACAAATGCTGGTAAATTTTGTCATTTTATAACTCATGTAGGCAAACAAAATTTTTATAGAATGAAAGAGTTTGAATTTACACACCAGGAACTGAACACGGGAGCCTTCTAGGTGTACGCAAAAGCTTATAACAAGAGCATCAAATTCTTCAATTTTTTTTTAAATAAAATAGTATCTCCTTAAATAATCAAAGAAAATTGGTAGAAAACCACAAGCTCTCTCTCTCTATGTAAATGTAATCATGTTCTTAGACAGACAGACAGACAGACAGAGACACAGATAGACAGAGACACAGACAGACAGATAGACAGACAGACAGAGATAGAGATAGAGATAGATAGATAGAGATAGATAGATAGATCCCCGGACAACGTCGGGTATCCCTGCTAGTATAAGATAATTAAATTTAACACAGGCTCAGTAATTCCGGTAAATATTGAAAGAATTGCCGTTATTGTGTACAGTTTTTCTACCTTCATTACCCACTTATTTAGACCATTCTAAGACTATTTTCTTCTATGACATTTCCTCCGCACGATATTGCAAGATATTAAAAAAATTAACCTGACCTTACGTAACCCAACCTAGACCAGAGCAGACTGTAGGGATTTAACCTGGTCAAACTGCCAGGAAATAACCATGGTAAAGTACAGGATATGACCTGTACAAAATACTGGGACCTAGCCTGACTATAGGAACTTAACCTGGTCAAACTGCCAGGAAATAACCATGGTAAAGTACAGGATATGACCAGTACAAAATACTGGGACCTAGCCTGATCTGTCAACACCATTAGAATGGTCCAAAATAGTGGGTAATGATACTAAAATATACAATATAGTGAACGGAGTACTTCTGTACCACTACCTTTTTATTATTACAGTACTCCTACAGGTACCCAAGATAATTTTATTACTGATTAATTTCCCAGTTGTTTGTTTACATTGGTGATAAGTCAATGTAGAGGCTGTGTATAATAGTAACATTATTAATAGAAATATATCATTACTTGAGATATAAGAATAATATTATGACATTATAATAATTTATTCTCAATCTATACTATAAATGGCAAACTGTCTCTGTTTGTCCTCTTATAACTTAAAAATGGTTACATCTACATCCAAAACGCATACCGTATAAATTATATTCTGAATCACCATCACCAGGTGCAGGTTTTGATATGACGTAACACACGCCAAATGTACAATTGCGGACACCTGAAATGGGGACCCTCATAGAGGATAGGGTTTGATGAGACATTGTATTTATTGTTTGTGTGTGTGTGTGAGTTTGTGTGCATGTATGTAGCATAGAGTATACAATAAGAATTTGTGTGTGTGTATGTGTCTGTAAAATTCATGCCAAAATAACCATTAAAACATGGATAATGATACGTCTGGTAAGTCTCCATGGTTCTACTGCTCATCTTATCTGCCGCTCGGCGTTAAGCAAACAATAACACCGGTGACTGGGTGATAGCTGCTCCATCTCACATCAAAACGTTGAACCAGGCTCTGTATGGCAATACAACACTGCTAAAATATGGCCAAGAGACACTGGTAATGTTTACATATCAGTTTTCAATATTAAACAAAATACGTCTGGAGCTATTTTGAACAATCTTGGGTGATATTGCCCAAGTTCAATATCATATTGAACTTACTGCTCGTGTGAACAGCTAATAAAGTCAAGTTCAATATTTCTTTATTGGATATTGGGCAAGATGTCTTGATCATGCCTTCACATGCACATGCCTCAGGTTCAATGTCACCCATCACCATCATTTATACTTTGTATTTCAAGACTCGAAAGAACTTCTATACATACAAAGAGGTAGGAGGATAGTTTGGAGGAATAATTAAGGGGAAAATACACTTTGGATACATTGGAGTGCCTTGAATTCTCCGAAGTATTATGCCAGAAAACAGGAGCTGAGGAACAAAATTAGTCAAATATTTAGAGAATTATTATTGTCGCGTACTGTTTTCTACCTTCATTACTCACTTATTTACACCATTCTAAGATTATTTTCTTCCATGTAATTTTCTCCGCAATTGCCCCATTTCCAAAATTACCATTTTGAAATTACCATGACCTTACCTAGCCTAACCTAGACCACAGCAGACTACCAGGACCTAACCTGGGCAAACTACCGGGAAATAACCGTGGTATAGTAAAGGAAATGACTGGGGCAATACTGCTACAAAACTGCAATTCTTTCAGTAAATACCTAAAATTAATGGTGGCCTGTTGCTTGGAATAAATGAATTGATATTAAGCATTGCAACAGCGAGGTCATATGGCGCCTTGCTTGGAATAGTTTGGAGGAATCAGTTGCTCCAGATTTACCAACACTGTACTTCCCCCTTAACCCCTACTGTCCGGCTGACACTACACTTCCGCATTTCGCAACGTTCTGACTTCACGATTGTTCCTTCCTTACCAGGGCTGCCACTCTGAAATTTCAATTTCCCCTACCGAGCGGACTCATTTTCCCCTACTTCCCCCTACGCCCATCCCGAATATACTACACCTAGACCGAGTGTTCCCACTAGTTCAAAACATCAATTCACTTGTAAAATAAGTTTGAAAATTCGTAATATTGGATCAAAATTCCCCAAATACAATTTAAATACTTGTTACCGGTTGCCTACATAATAAGGTGAAAATAAAAGTTTTATTTTTTATTTTTATCATGTTTTCACTGCAAAATTATAGAAAATACTTTTTTTGGTATAAAATAATAATCTTTTCTTTGGTAGCCTATTCTATGAAATAAATAAACTCTGGTAATATTAAAATAAATATGTGTACTGTATTATACATGTGTAGCCTATTGAGTGGGGAAATGAGGCATAAACACTGCCAGCCTGGCTACATGTGTGTAAATGAAAATAAAATGGGAAAATGGACAGTACTGTCAGTTCATGTAGCCTATCACTGAAAGTCCTCAGTCTGCTCCTTCTCTGTGTATTTTTCCATATACCTTTTTCTTGCATTACTATGCAAGTGAGCAAGCCTTGCATTAACATTAACCTGAGATGGAAATGTTTCAGCTGTTTTGATAATCGCCTCCAAAGTCTGTACAGCTAGGGAATTCCTTAATTTTGTTTTGTTAGCATTAAGTTTAGAGAAGGTCCTCTCTACCTCTGCAGTGCTTTGTGGGAAGGCGGTCATTTGCAGCATAAAAATCGCGACGTCTTTATACTCAGGAAGGCGGCTCATACCCTGCCAAAACTCTACAATGGGCTTGCTCTCCCACCCTCCTTTCTTCACATTGTCATCTATAAGAACGGAACGCCACTGTTGATCAATAGTCTGCACTTTAGACGAACTGATCCTTGGAAAACCCCTGGCAAGAACTGAGCCAGATTTGACATCAGCACTGGCATCCAGTATTTTCACATGGTTCACATCTTTTAGTGCTTTCAGCACTGGGTCGGACAGATCAATCCCTTGAAGAATTTGGTGTACAGCTTCCCTGCACCAATCTCTGCACCTTCTCTGGAAGCTCTCCCTCTCATGTGGAAGCATAAGCTTCATGGATTCCTCTGCCAATATCCCTGGGTAAACCTTGTTAAGTGGTAGCCACCATGACTCATCATCAACATTGATGTCGGTCAGGTTCTGGATTGGTTTCCTGAAGTTTTGGCACAGTATCTTTACAATATGCTCAACCTCTGTCACAAGGCGATGAAGCTGAAACCCATTCGACTGGAATATAAGATTCAGACCAGTTAAGTCTCCAAGGATATAATCGCAAAACTCCAATGTTGCCTTGACGTATGTAGAATTTAGCGCCTTTAGTATCCTTTCAGCTTGCAGGGAGCTCTTGTCACTTGCCTCTGCAGTAAAGAACAGAACGAGCGCAGGATACTGTTCTAAAATATGGTCAACATACTGGGCCACAGACAGCCAACGTGTCTGACTTGGTTTCAGGATTCGATTAGTATCCACATCTACAAACTTCTGGAACTCGGCATAACTTTTCTGCCTATTGGGGGACATCTTAAAGTAGTTGTAGATATTGTGTATTAGCTGATCAGCTGTCTTTGACAGAACCTTACTGGCGTGCTCTGCAACAAGATGGAAAGTGTGGCAGTAACATTTAAGAACAAATAGATTTGGTGCAGTCTCTTTAATTCTCGTCAGAAGAGAGTTGTTGGCTCCTTGCATCAGATTCTCCCCATCTGATGCATAGCCTACGACTTTGTCCCAAGGAAGCTCATCTTTCTTCAAAGTACCTTCCAGAGATGCAAACAGCCCAGTGGCATGCCCTTCCTCCACAGGAATAAGACTGTAGAATCGTGTAGTTGGTTCATTGTTGGCGTTCAGAAAACGGACATTAACACAGAAGACTTTGTTCATTGTGATGTCGGTCGCCTTATCACACAAGATGGAAAATCCATTGGATAGTTTTAAGTCCTGAACAAGCTTTTCGTGGGAATACTGCGACAAACATTCGGTAAGAAGGTATCTCGAACGAAATTGGACATGATTTTGGACCACTCTCTCACTGTACTATGTAGATGAGGACGGTAAACGGGCCTGTGGCCTTTGTCCTCATCTTTGTTAATATATAAAAAAAAAAAAAAAAAAATGTACCTTTGGTGCGATTGCAGGTCATTTCTCTGATGCCTTTTGAGTCATCGGCGATACCATGGAGAGTTGTCACAAGAGAGTCTAAGAAATTGAGTGAAATATTCTTTCTTGCAATAAGGGCCACAACGTTCAACTCTGCCTTTACAGTTGTAGAATCCCTGGTGACAGCGAAACATGATAGCAGTTGATTTTGCTGACCTGTCTTGGCACGCTGCACGTGAAGTGATGAATTCCTAACTCCCATTAGCTCGGATTTTCCCGGGACGAGATGTTTATCACACAAGGAGCAATAAGCCTTTCCTGCATGATTTTTGAATGCAGAAAGCCATCCTTGTGCCCACCTCTCTTTTTCCCACTCACGGCGATAGTTTTGGGGTCTTTATTTTTTATCAATCTCTTTCGGCATTTTGGTCTGAAAAAAATATTTACTACATTATTGTTTTTGTTTTCGTTATTATCATTACACACACATTCAATAAAAATAGCAAAATAAAGGGAATGTTTGATGTGAAATTACAAAAAGCTTCCACCGAGAGTAAAAACTTGGGGGAAAAAATAGAAAAATATGTGAGAAGAGAGAACTACAAAATTAACTCCTATTACTCAACTAAAGGTCTATGGGGAGAAAGGGGATGAAAAATGAAAGAAAACTGTGAGCAAGATAAAAGAGAAAACGTACTTGATATAGTGAGGGAGGGAGTAAGAAATAAAGTGTTGGATACACATTTATATTACCGTTATATTAAGGGTCTATCGCATTTCTATGTTATCTGCAGTTACCCTTTGAACTGCAGAACTCTGTAGGGTGCAAAGCAAACTTGAAAATGGTAAATGAACACGAGTGAGAGGGGACTACTAATGTTATGAAGAAGCTACCCAATATTATCACATCTCAAAGACCTCGTAAGTTGTGGCAGCATAACAATAACAATAAGAATTGGGAAGGAGAATAAAACAATCTAATTACACAAACTTGGAATCTATGAGTATTAAGCAAAGTAGACGAGGAAATTGCTTAAATATAACTAGAATAGGCCTCTAGGTATAGTCTATTTCATCTCCTGTGACAACGACGATCTGTAAAATGTCAAAATTGCATTGCCAGCTCATGATTGGCTGAACATACATTGTCCTTAACCCTTGACTTATTGATATAAACATTTAAATTAACCCTTCATTAACTTCATTGGATGATCTTGGGATGCAAAGAAAATTCTCATTTATTATTTCATATATGCAAATGATGACCATCTGTTGTATTGACCATATAAACAGATACAAGAAAGTAAAATTCAAATTCAAGTCGACCATCTTCAAACGTAAACGAACACGGTTCCATTTACCGCCCCTAGTCTCACAGCTGTTTTTAGCTCCCCTCGTATTTCTGGCTATATTAAAACAATACTCATGCCATTTTCCTTCAATAAATATTAGAATACTTTTTAAGAGTGCCTATAAAGACATATATGTATTTATCTAAGTATAATAGGGAGAATAAAATTGTGTTCGTTTACGTTTGAAGATAATCAACATGGATTTGAAATGTATTTTCTTGTGTGTGAAAAATCCCCTACATTATGGCTAAATATCGTCATTTTCCCCTACACATTGCCATTTTCCCCGAAGGTATCCCCTACCCCCTACGTTAGGCTGAAATCCCTTACTGTAGGGGAAATCCCCTTCAATTCTTTCTCTTTCGAATGGTACCATCTGGAGGGCTCTACGATGTGTAGTTATGGAGATAGTGCGAGTTGAAGTAGACCAATTTCAAGCGCGGGAAGAGCCACTTGTTTGTGCGCGTAGCACGACTGTGACCTTGGTGTACAGTATATTCTTATTACTATGATTATCTATCGTGTGTCACTATCACAGCACTAAAAATAATATGAACAGTTGTAGAAATATCATCGTGTCACTGTCGTCCATATATTAACTACGGTATTTTCTTATTACTTTGATTATTATCTATCGTGTGTCTTCACCTCACCTTACCTTATTTCACTTCAACTCACTTTACCTCACCTCACTTAACTTGACAGTCACATCATATATAAGCAGCCTGTAGAACACATGTGTACACTAGTTTACTAGCCGCTTGTGTGTTTGTTCCCTATTAGTGGCGAGATGTAAGACTTTATTGTACACTCTCATGAATAAATTTGGTACGTCGGTGCGTGTGGGCACAGATTCGGACACGCGCAAACACTTATTTTATAACTCAGCCTTCGTGACGAACAGAAGGCAACTGAGTGGGTAGCGGATTGATATTGTTATGTTGTTTACTAGCACGCTAACATGAAAAACCCACCCAACATAGCGCTACATGGCGGGAAGATAGCTATGACGGTATACACCGTCAGCCGGACTCCACGTACCGATGGTGCAAACCGTCAGCCGGACTGTAGGGGTTAAGGACCCTGTGATCATGTATGAGGCTTCTGATTCCTCCTGACTATGCTACGAAACAAACTCCTTCCATATAGGTGTGTGTGTTTTGTAGAAATATTCCAGTAGGGAGGTATTGTCTATAGTGATGTGGCCAATACTTTAAGGGTGTTAGGATTTTGGCACCCCTTAGGCACCAGCCACTAGCTTTCAACTCTCAATCTTTTCCTTATATTTCTTGTTGCTGTTAAAATATATTTTTGTTTCAGATAACACCAGTAAGAGTGTGACAACACTGACACCATAACAGAGTGGTTGGCTGCCCCGACACCAACAACAGTGTGGTTGTCATCCCTGACAACAGTAATAACCAAGTGGTCATATTGGTGGCAGAATAAAGCTGTCTTAGAGATGGAGGTGGAAGGAAGTGACACCATCAATGTTGTCAGAGAAGAGAAGTGTAACAAGTTGGTCTGTCAACATTGTGGCCCAAAGTTTAGTAGGAAATGCAATCTCACTCGCCATTTGTTGACTCATACTGCAAAGAAAATGTTTATGTGTGATGAGTGTGGTAAAGAGTTTAGTTAGAAATCTTCTCTTAAAGTCCATATTATGAGTGTTCATACCAGAGTAAAGGAATTTGAATGTGATGAATGTGGTAAAAAGTTTGTGACAAAAAGTACACTAAAGCAACACATACTTATACACACAGGAGAGAGGAAATTTGAATGTAATGAATGTGGTAAAAAATATGTAACAAATGGTAATCTAAAGAGGCACATACTTATACACCCAGGAGTGAAGGACTTTGAATGTGGAGAATGTGGTAAAAAGTTTGTGACAAAGGGTGAATTAAAGCAACACATTCTTAAACACACAGGAGTGAAGGACTTTGAATGTGAAGAATGTGGTAAAAAGTTTGTGACAAAGGGTGAATTAAAGCAACACATTCTTAAACACACAGGAGAGAGGAACTTTGAATGTGAAGAATGTGGTAAAAAGTTTGGTCTGAAATCTAGCCTTTATAGTCATTTAAAAGTTCATACAGGAGTAAAGGATTTTGAATGTAATGTATGTGGTAAAAAATATGTAACAAATGGTAATCTAAAGAGGCACATACTTATACACCCAGGAGTGAAGGACTTTGAATGTGGAGAATGTGGTAAAAAGTTTGTGACAAAGGGTGAATTAAAGCAACACATTCTTAAACACACAGGAGTGAAGGACTTTGAATGTGAAGAATGTGGTAAAAAGTTTGTGACAAAGGGTGAATTAAAGCAACACATTCTTAAACACACAGGAGAGAGGAACTTTGAATGTGAAGAATGTGGTAAAAAGTTTGGTCTGAAATCTAGCCTTTATAGTCATTTAAAAGTTCATACAGGAGTAAAGGATTTTGAATGTAATGTATGTGGTAAAAAGTTTATGACAAAGAGCGATCTAAAGAAGCACATACTTATACACACAGGAGTGAAGGACTTTGAATGTGGAGAATGTGGTAAAAAGTTTGTGACAAAGGGTGAATTAAAGCAACACATTCTTAAACACACAGGAGTGAAGGACTTTGAATGTGAAGAATGTGGTAAAAAGTTTGTGACAAAGGGTGAATTAAAGCAACACATTCTTAAACACACAGGAGTGAAGGACTTTGAATGTGAAGAATGTGGTAAAAAGTTTGTGACAAAGGGTGAACTAAAGCAACACATTTTTATACACACAGGAGTGAAGAACTTTGAATGTGAAGAATGTAGTAAAAAGTTTATGACAAAGTGCGATCTAAAGAAGCACATACTTATACACACAGGAGTGAAGGACTTTGAATGTGAAGAATGTGGTAAAAAGTTTATGACAAAGAGCATTCTAAAGAAGCACATACTTATACACACAGGAGTGAAGGACTTTGAATGTGAAGAATGTGGTAAAAAGTTTATGACAAAGAGCATTCTAAAGAAGCACATACTTATACACACAGGAGTGAAGGACTTTGAATGTGGAGTATGTGATAAAAAGTTTCTGAGAAAGTGTGAACTAAAGCAACACTTTCTTATACACACAGGAGTGAAGGACTGAATGTGGTGAATGTGGTAAAAAGTTTGTTCGGAAATCTAGCCTTAATACACATATAAAAGTTCATACAGGAGTAAAGGATTTTGAATGTGATGAATGTAGTAAAAAGTTTGTGACAAAGGGTGATTTAACCCCTAAGAACTGCAATTCATTACAACAGCCTTCACCCACAACCGCAAATACAACCTGATTTTTAAAGTTACTCTAAGGTTAGTTTTAGTCTTATAGGTTTGTAGAGCTTTATTTTACACACCAGAATATGCAAACAAAAGTATTCTATCTCCACTGGTTAGAGTACAGCAGCATATCAAAGTAGGAAAATAATATGACAGTTACCCCCCCAAATAACATACGAAGGCATACGCATGTGTTATGCATTTGTATAATGCATAGATGCATGAGTATGTGTACCTCGATGTGTGCTTGCGTGTTTGTGTATGTAAAACGAGTATATAAATGCACTGAAATAGACAAAAAAGGCAACATACAAGTCATTTTTGCATACAACTGTGCATACCTGTGATAACGTTAACGCATGCATGCACAATGTATGGGAGTGTTTTAAAGTGTGTTATACTAATGTCCAATGGCCATAAGAGCTATAGGGTTGGCAGAGAGAGGCTAGGGGAGGCAGGGAGAGGGAGTGTTTGACAGGCCTAGAGTGATGGCATTGGCTGTAGATAACACAGTGTGGGTGTGGATGTACTTTGGCCACACCCACCTATACCATAGGGGGGTGGGGAAGTCAGCCAATCACGATCAATTACAATAATCCAAGGTTACAGTTTCCCTTTGGCACTACTGCTGTGGCTATATGTAGCCCATGCAGTTATTTATGGGCTGTTCATTTAAACCAGTGTTTCCCAAACTGGGGGCCATATAGAAGAATGTAGGGGGCCATAATCTGAGGCTCTCCATAAATAAAACCAAAGGAGTTTAGCGGGTAGGTAGCCAGTGGATGGAACTTACAGGTTCAGTACAGGTTTGTGCAATGCCTTGCTGCCAGACACATGAGTAATACGTCCTTTTTTATATGATTCTGTGTTCTTGACATAAAACAAGACATGGGGATGTATTAGGGAAGCAAGATAATTTTAACTAAACATAATTCTAATCTAACGCTTCCTAAGCTGTGTATTCTGTATGATAACCTGGTCTTGAATCTTACGTATCAGCAAGGATGTTCACATTATTCAGTTAACTGGTTATGGTTGTGGGGGGGCCATGGACAAGGATCATGTATGAAAAGTGGGTAACGACCAGAAAAAGTTTGGGAACCACTGATTTAAATGGACCATCGGCTTCAAGGCCTAAAATCGTATCGTCCGTTTAAACGGACAATAGGCATTTATGGGTTAAGGAAGCACATACTTGTACACACAGGTGTGAAGAACTTTGAATGTAATGAATGTGGTAAAAAGTTTGGTCGGAAATCTAGCCTTAATACACATATAAATGTTCATACAAGAGTATAGAATTTTGAATGTAATGAATGTGATAAAAAGTTTTCTGCCAAATCCCAACTCACGTTACACAAAACTATTCACACATGAAATAAAACATTGAATGTAAGCGGTGGCAAACAATGATTGCTCCCCTCCCCCCTAAGCATGATAGGAAAAAACTGAAAATATCAAAAGGTAGCACATTATATTGTAGGTGTATGGTGACAAGGTGAGTATTCAGTGTTGATTCCACAGTGGTATTAGTTTGTTAGCTTACCAACCAACCACACCTGTAAGGCTTCATTATTTCCCAAAAGCTGAGTATCCACATTCACAAAATCTATCAAACAGTTAGATGATAATGATGATCACTGCATAGTTTACTCACCAAGTTCATTAAATAATTCCCACATAAGTCACATACATGGCTAAGCTATTTTCGTTTTTATGCTTACAAACCAATACCAACCACTGTGGAATGGACCCTCAGTGTTGCCTCCATTGGCATCATGAACAGCTTGAAGACCAGCTGGGTAGGAAGACAATAGTGACTCAAAAAGCTCCGTGTTGAGCTCCATTCCCTGAAGCACAGCATTGATGTGCTGCTCCTCCATGTTGTTATGACTATATTGAGTTGATAGAGGTTCAGACAACATTCTTTTTTCAACCTTGTCCTTCAAGATAGATCCAACATTATCACAGGTCAGGAGAATTTCTGGGCCACTCGTCATTACCAAAGAAGTCAATGTTGTTGTCCTTCAGAAGGTTCTGGCTGGGTTCAAAACACTTTACATATGGTGCTCCTTTTCACTGTCATTATAACACAGCAGTACACATGTTGATACCAGCAAAGAAGAATTTAATATATTTTCAGATAATATCACCATCATATTTCTAGCTAATACAGTATTTGTCCAGCAGGGGGTTGGGGGAGGCTATCATTGTTTACCACCCTTTAATAAATGTGGAACAAAATTAATTACTAAATGTTTTGTTAAAAAAAAACACATTGTCACACACACACACAACACAAAGATGACAGTAATGTTTGGTGATAGGTTGATGTCTTAATATTAAATGTATTATTGGAACTGAAGTCTGATATAATATAATATATGTTAAAATAACAGCTGCTGTTTGTAGTGACAGGTTGGTATCTTAAGGGACCCTGTGATGTAGTCAGAAAATAGGAGGTAAATGAGTCCTTCAATTACTGTTATGAAACACCACCTACATGGAAGGAGTTTGTTTTGTGGTGTACTCAGGAGGAATCAGAAGCCACTAATTCTCATATACGATCACAGGGTCCATAATATTAAATGTATAGTATATGTAGGACTGAAGCCTACAGGTAGTACAGTACTACTATTATATAATATAATATGGCTTGCAATAACTGCAGAAATGTTGAACAAGTGTGTGTTTGTGTGTGTTTAGAGGTAGTGGATGTTGCTGATATTGTAAACACTTATTATACAATGAATAAATCCTTGTATCCACCACTGTCTTTATTTTACACTCAGTTCCTCATTGAAGACTACCAAATATTTGTATGTGTGTTCCCAGGTTTGTGCTATTCATTACCATTGTCTTGGAGGCAGGGAGAGGTGCCAGAGGACTGAAGTAGAGCCATAATTATGACTCTGTATAAGGAATGGTATGGGGAGTAGGGATGAGTATGGTAGCTATAGTGGAAAAGTCTTCTTAGTATGACGGGGAAGGTGTATGGGAAGGTTCTTACTGAGTGATGACTGAAGTAACTGGGAATAAAGTTAGGGGTTTTTAAAAAAGGAAAGAGGATGTGTCCACCAGATCTTTGCATTAAATTAAACATTATAGAAATATTTTGGGAAGGGTAGGAAGTTGTGTGTTGCCTTCATGGATGGAGAAAAAGGCATATGATAGGGTTGATAGGAGAGCTATGGCAGTTGTGCTAAGGATTTATGGTGTTGGTGGGTGGTTGCTGGAAGACATTCAAGGAGATTAAGGTCAAAGTGAATGATTTGGGTGGGTGCCAAGCTGAGGTTGAAGGGGAAAAAATGATCCTTGGTGACAAGCTTACTTGCTGATGATACTGTGATGATGGCTGAGAGTAATAAGGAGCTGCAGAGGGTCGTGGATGAGTTTCAGTCCCAGTGTAAACAAAGAAAACTGTTGGTAAAAGTAAGGTAATAACATTTGAAATGGTAGAAACTGAAGTGATTGACTTTAGTACACCATATAGGGTGGGAGTGACAACTGGGACTGTAGTCACCCCTTGGTGAAAGGAGAGAGAGAATGATGAAGGTAAAACATAATTATAGAAGAGCATGTGTTAATGGAGAGAGGGTCATAGGATCACACACACGGCTGGTTATTGGCGTTTCAAGAGGGTGAGTGGCGAGGTTGTGAGGTAATACTCGAGTAGAGGAGGTTAACTAGGGGAGTAATGTTTGTGTTGTTCTATCAACTGATCAGTAACAAAAGACAGGACCACCATCTATGACCCTCGAAAGGTAGGAGTGGGTCAGTTTGGAGGCGACCAACACGGTACAATCATCAGTGGACAGTACAAGTGTGGTAGTTAAAATCACCGTCACACTGGCAAATGACTTGGTAAAACAATAACCAATATATGAAGGAAATTATGGTAAATATTGAGATTATCTGCGTCCTCGATTTTCACACTTTCAGGGAATCAAAATCACCCGTTTCATTTCCATTTTTCATTTCATTTCCATTGACAATTATTTGAATAATAAATGTTTAACAATATCAAAGTATAATCAATGCCCTGTGGTCTTACATGTGTTTTAAAATGAAAACTAAATAAATATAAGAAATAAAATACTGGCTTAAATAAATAAATAATAAATTGTTTCAATTTCTTTAGTAGAAAAAAAAATATTTATTAATTATCCCATGAAGTAAATGGGTTTAATATGAATTATCCCATGAAATAAATGGATTCAATATTAATTATCCCATGAAATAAATGGGTTTAATATTGTAGTGTTCCACTCTATATTATTGAGTGTCCACTCCTTAAACACTCCAAACCACGTGTTCCTAACTCAGGAGTCAGAGGGAACAGACTATATACAGCAGTCTATTAATAAACTTAATCACTGGTCAAGCGCCTGGGGCAAAAGTTAATCCTTTACCATAGGACATAAAAGCCAGGCCGCTACCTGGTCAATCTCTCACTCTCCCACAGACACCCAGAGACGCTCACTCTTGGACACTGGGCACGTGCAAGACCTCCACCGGGACTCGACACTACTGCAGAAGTAACCACACACCAGTCGTCCAGCCTGCCACGCTGCGTCCTAGCCTCACGTGGTTATTTTGTATCACCGGCGTGTCCTCCTCATTCTTGTGTGTTCCATAATAAACTTGTGCCTTGTACAGAGTCTACTATTGACACTCCCTAATGGTGTAGTACCCACAAAAACACTACATTGGTGACCCCCGGAGTATAGTAGCACTCGTACTCGGCCCTACAAACTACAACCTTCTACAAGATCCTCACACTCCATCTCCACGTGCACGCCACCACCACAACAACAAGGTACATTTCGCCCTCCTGTATTGTACGTGCGTCGCTGCCCTGCCTCGCATATATACACCAAGGCCTATGTATATATAAGCCTTGATATACACCAGCCACGTGCACGCCACCACCACAACAAGAACCCTACGACGTGCATCGCTGCCTGATCATCACAACAACAAGGTACCTATTCGCCCTCCTATATTGTACGTGCGTCGCTGCCCTGCCTCGCATATATACACCAGCCTCGTGCACGCCCTTCAGAACCCTACACGTGCAACGGCAAGCCAACATACCCCCCACGCCACTCCAGTGTCCAAGCTTCTACAACGCCACGCCACTTGACGCTTCTACAAGCCAATTACGACGAGGTACCCTATGATTTATTGTATTTTCCACCCGTCCCCAGTGTTCTTCCCCCTCCACTACCCTATGATTTAGGTTAGTTTTCACCCGTCCCCAGTGTTCTTCCCCCTCCACTACTCTTAACTTAACGTAAACCCATTTCCCTCCCTCTTCCCACACCCATCATGTACTATACCCCCCAACCCACACGTCCCTTACCCCCATATATCAAATGCTCTCTTGCGCCACAAAAGAATCCCCAACAAACCATCCACACTCAACCCACACCCCACACAACGTCATGCACGCCCACGTACAGCACCTATCCACACCACACATCGCCACCTTCCCACTCTCACCCCTAACCAGTCACACATACTCCACACTATAGTCCAACCACTCTTAAATGTGGTTTGGGTGGGTACATCAGGGACCTGTCACCGTTTACAGCGACGCCACATTTCTTAAACTAGCGATTCGTAGCTTGTGTGATATAATGTAAAATACCCGACCACATAAAAAAAAACATTTTATAATATTTACTTAAGTATACTTAAGTATGTCAATGACAAATAAACTTTATAATACAAAGTCTGTATGTAATAATATAAAAATGTGGCATACACATTTCACAGTGGTGCTACAAATATGTTGCTACTTTTAGTTGACATTCGTCATAGTTCTAAGTTGGGTATGTACTGAAACAATTGTGTTTATAATATTTTATGAAGAAATGGAAGTGATATATATACTCGTTCCTTAATAAAAATAAATGTTAAAACTATCATGAGCGGCAATACCCATCACTCTCTACACCTGGAACACTGTACATATGTCTCCTGGGAGGTAATTAACAGGGCAGGGGAGTATTTAAACTTTTGTCAGTGCTTCTACTGTCTGTCCTGTTGGGCCCGCCAGCACAGGCATAAGGCCCAAGCAGAGGTAATTTCCCCTGCAATAAAAAACATGCTCCCACTCTTCATTTTTCATCTTGACTGTGACACGATGGCAGCTCAGCAAAGAAGCTCCCACCTTCATAGTCAAGCCAAGGAAATTGTCATCAGAGTAACCCAGTACTTAGTACAGGAGAAGGAGAATGGAGAAATGTTGGAGGATGTCAACAAGGCTATTTGTAGAACAGAAGGGGAATCGAGAACATATGCATAAAGTGAAGAAAGTAGAGTATACTGGGGAGAAAAGTGGAAATAAAGATTACAGGAAAAAAGGAATTATTGACGAAAAAGGGAGGCGGGAGAGCAAGACACGTGGTCACCAGTTGGTGTCTGAGTTTGGTGTAGGGTTGGACCACCAGGATTAAAAGATTGTCCTGAGGCAGACTTGAGGTGAAGGTATGTCAGGTCACCCTTCTGTCAGTCAGAGCTCAGAATTCGCGGCAACACTGTAAACGGTGACAGGTCCCTCACGTCCTCACCCAAACCACATTTTAAGGGTGGTTGGACTATAGTTTGGGAATGATAAAGGTGTTGTATATTTTGGTGGTATGGTTGATTTGATGGTGGGAGGTGGTAGTGGCAGGGACCCAGAACACAGAGAGATGGTTGCTTCTTCCCACAGGAGGGAATGGTAGGGGAGGTAGGTACTGGTCTGCTAGGTCTGTGATAATGAGGTCTAGAGTGTTCTGTTCGTGGGTAGGAAAGTTGATAATCTGGGTGATGTTTAGTTGGTCTTCTATTTCCTTTGTGTCTAGTTGGTTGAAGTCACCACATATAACCATTTTTGAAGATTGATATCGTGCCCGTAAGGTGTCAGGTATAGACTGTCTGATGATGAGCAATACCAGGCGATTCGAAGCTTTCTGCTCCTCACACTCTGGTCAGAAATTATGTATCACGAGTGTACACTCGCCAGCACTTCCCCGTGTTACAGGGGCTCGCACGTTGTAGGAGATGTGGCACCACTGTCATCATTTGCCGCGATGGAGTAACCTCGATACAGTGGTGGTTGAAATGAACTATTTTGTTTAAAACTTTGAACCACAATGTATCATTTCAGCCCGAATTTGTTTAACCTGAATGTTTTATATTAGAAAGTATTCAGTACTCGTCATTATGTAATACATTTTAGTTGTCTACATTTTTGTGATTACGTTCTGATTCTATCTTATGACTTAATACATGTATGGATCCCCAAATCTGTTGTCAGAAAAAGGGAGTTGCCATAAACCTCGCACATGGCATGCTGTGATAAGACCACATTTGCTTCAATATTTATAGAACGAATCACAAAAATTATGAACATCCATGATATTGTTGTGAACTCATTGCAAGAAGGTTCAGTTTCCAGTCATAACTGAAGAGACGAGTTTTCTTCACCTTGCCGGTGGGGCTAACATATTCATTCTCGCAATCATAACGTAATGAACATATAAACCAGGTAGTTACTGTAGCTGCAATTTACACAATGTTAATAGTACGTTAATGAATATGCTCCTGTCTCCATAAAAAGTTAATTTTTGTTAATTGTTGTTTGTTAAAAAAAATTGGAAAGATCAGTTTGTATATCCCATATAGAAGTTATGTTAATATTATTAACCCAAATATAATAAAGTCAGAATTACAAACGTGATCAGCATAGTTGTCATTCACACATCCAACTTATCAGTGTTTACTCGTTTATTCAGTTCATGTTATCACTTTTTGATAATAACGTCTACAAATAGTGTAGTAGGATGGTAAGAAATAAGTAGATATATATAGATAGTTTATTTTATCTTACGATAAGTAAAAATACATTAAATGTGGCATAGGTTTCTTATTTCTAACTCCAATACATTACCAACATAATCGTTTCTTCACTGTTCCTGTGTTTCCTACTGCGAATATTGAAGCAAATGTAGTCACATCTGAGTTTGTATGTGCCAGGCTCACAGCTTCTCCTTTTCTCTGACCTCATATATAAGGCGCTGCAGACTAGATGATGAGATACCAACGACACGTCATCACAAAACTGTGGCCAATTATTATGCATTTTATAAATAAATACTTTGAGTAGTACCCGGCGTTGACCGGGTAAAAAATAAGATACCCAATATTTGGAGAAAAAAAAGTATGTTGGATTAAGATTCATCATATGCATAAATTGCAAAAGCACTCACAAATTTTCCTCCTGAGGGGGTGGTCAAAATTTGTTCCCGGTTACCGATTCCTTCAAACCAGCCTGGGAAATAAATCACTTTAAAGATACGAATAGGGGATCAGTTGAGTGACACAGACAGCTTGGAGAATTCAGTATAGAGCTTGGAGGTTTCAGTATAGAGCTTGGATGCTTCAGTATAGAGCTTGAAGGTTTCAGTATAGAGCTTGGAGGTTTCAGTATAGAGCTTGGAGGTTTCAGTATAGAGCTTGGATGTTTCAGTATAGAGCTTGAAGGTTTCAGTATAGAGCTTGGAGGTTTCAGTATAGAGCTTGAAGGTTTCAGTATAGAGCTTGGAGGTTTCAGTATAGAGCTTGAAGGTTTCAGTATAGAGCTTGGAGGTTTCAGTATAGAGCTTGGAGGATTCAGTATAGAGCTTGGAGGATTCAGTATAGAGCTTGGAGGATTCAGTATAGAGCTTGGAGGATTCAGTATAGAGCTTAGATGCTTCAGTATAGAGTTACAAGGAGTTACAAGGAAAAGAAGTACCCTAGGAGACCTTACGATCCATACAAAGAGGGTACCTGTGGGTTTAGTTGTGCAAGTAGTTGACCGTCCTCGAATGTGTCATGTGAAACCATCAAGGAACACTCGCACAACGGCTTAAACACCTAGACGGTGGTTTAAGACTTTGTCTAATCTGGACTTGAACTGATCCACAGAGTTGCTGTTGACTACATCAGCAGGAAGCGCGTTCCAAGTACCGCAGATGCTGTATGTAAAGAATTTACCACACCGATCACGGTTGTATCGCTTCAGTTCAAGTTTGTAGCCATGATTCCTGGTTGTGCCCTCACTGAGTTGGAAAATATCCCTGTAGTCTACATTGTCAAAGCCTCGTAGTATTTTAAACACTTCGATAAGCTGACCACGCAGTCTCCGAGTTTCCAAAGAGAACAGGTTGAGTTCTACCAACTGATCTTTATAGCTCTTGTGTCTAAGGGAGGGTATAAGTTTGGTTGCCCTGGCTTGCACTCGTTCCAATCTCGCGATATCCTTTCGGTAAGAGGGACTCCAAAACTGGACTGCATACTCCAGGTGCGGTCGGACAAGGGAATTGTACAGACAAAGTACTATCTCCTTGTTCCGATATCCAAACTGTCGCTTTATGTACCCTAACATCCTTTGGGCTTTCTACTCCGCCTCGATAGACTGCTTTGAGAACTTGAGGTCGCTAGTGATAGTTACACCCAAGTCTTTCTCAGTATCAGTGCTTACGAGAGCATTGCCCTTAAGGGTATACTCTGTTCGGGGGTTTCTGTTGCCTATATGCATAACTTTGCATTTGTTCACGTTAAATGGCATTTGCCATGTGTCAGACCACTCCCCGATCTTCCTAAGATCTTCTTGTAAGCGGGTAGTATTTCCTTCTTTCGCGACATTCATACCAAGCTTAGTATCATCGGCGAATTTGGAAATCTTGGCAACCATGTCACCATCCATATCATTAACATAGATGATAAACAGTAGTGGTCCCAGAACAGAACCTTGGGGAACACCGCTAGTAACGGGAACCCACTCTGAAGCCTGTCCATTCACTACTACCCGCTGCCGTCTGTCACTTAGCCAGTTCTCTATCCAATTTGCCACATTTCCGTCTATGCCCAGTGCACGCACTTTCCGAAGGAGGCGGCGGTGGGGTACCTTATCAAAGGCTTTCTGAAAGTCTAAGTAGACAACATCGACTGCTTTATCCTGATCATGCTCACTGAAAACAAAATGGAAGAATTCCACCAGATTTGTGAGGCATGACCGGTGCTGCCGGAACCCATGCTGGGAATCCCTCAGTAGCAAATTTGATTCTAAGTGTGCCGTTATTTTGTCCACCATGATGCTCTCCATGAGTTTACAGACTATCGAGGTTAAACTGATGGGTCTGTAGTTTGACGGTTGGCTGGCATCTCCCTTCTTGAAGATAGGAGTCACCTCTGCCTCACGCCAGTCTCTAGGAATGCATCCAGTCTGAAATACCCTGTTGAAGACCATGCACAGGTGCCGTGATACTTCACCATGCATTTCTTTCAACACTCTAGGTAAGAACCTATCCGGACCGGGAGACTTGTTTGCCTTTAATTCGATTTTTTTTCTCTCAATATCTTCTCGGGTGAAGACCATTGACTCCAACTTCTCACTGGAGGAGTCCAAAGGTTCGGGAATGAGACCACTCTCCTCAGAGAACACTGAAGAGAAGTATTCATTTAAGAGGTTAGCATTTTCTGCATCAGAGTGCATCAATGCTCCATCCTCATTCACCAAGGGACCGATCCTGCGTCGGATTGGTTTACGGCCATTCACATAACTGAAAAACTCCTTGGGGTTCTCTTTGCAGAGTCTAGCCACACGGACCTCCTCAGCACGCTTAGCCGCCCTTATTTCGGACTTCAATTTTCGATTTAATCGTCTATGACCGTCAAAGTCCCCAGATGTCTTCGCTCGATGGTATGCTGTTCTCCTCTCCCTTAGTAGGTTACGGATTTCCTGATTAAACCACTTCGGTTGAATGAACTTCTGACCTGATCCCTTCAGAGGAATAAATCGCGACTGAAGCTCCATGAAGGAAGACAAGAATGACCTCCACAGATCATCAGCACTCTCTCCCTCCTCTAGTTCCATTTCAGCAACGCCTTCACGAAGACCTGCAAAGTTCGCTCTCCCCATGTCTAATTTTCTGTGCACCGGGGTCACGATCTCCATATTAGGGACTTTAGCTAAAAATCTTATAAGCTTGTGGTCGCTTCCACCTATTTCTTCATTTACAGAGAGGTCTTGAATGATGTCATCCTCAGAGGTGAGGACCAACTCGAGTATGTTAGCACCTCTTGTTGGCTCCCTTACCCACTGAGTGAGGAATTCATCATTTACAAACTCCAAGAGTGGTGTGTTCTCAGCAGAGGGCTCTCTGGTTTCCCAATCAACATGTGTGTTGAAGTCCCCCATAAGGATGCACACCCTGCCGTCCACTAGTTCGCCCAGCAACTGGTACAGGTCCCTGTCCATCTCACTGAGTTGTCCAGGGGGTCTATAAAGCAGCAGGGTTCTGTATTTTGCAGTGCCTATTTCTAGGTCAACTCCAAGGAGCTCGTGGTTCGATGTGATGTTGCAGGCCATCGATTTGATGGAGTTCTTTACATACAACAGCACACCACCACCCCCTCTGTCTTCTCTATCTTTGTGGAAGAGTTGGTAGCCTGGAATCATGAATTCCCCTTCAAGATCTCTGTCTGAGGTTCTCAACCATGACTCTGTTATGGCCACCATCTCAGGTTCCTCTGTCGCAACAAGGGCCCGCAGTTCCAAAAACTTGTTTCGGATGGACCTGGCGTTGAACAATAGAACCTTTAGGGAACCCCCAACTGCAGGGCTCCCTATTCTCCTCCGTTTCCCGGTTTGGTTGCTGTCTTGGTAGTGCTGGGGATATCCTTCTTCAGGATCTCAGCGAATGTCTTCTCTGGGGTCACTCTAGCATAGCGACGAGGGCTCTCCTCCACGCTCGGTCGAGTGTTCCTGAGACATCGTCGGACAGCGTCTTCCATTAATTTGGAAAGGACTTCCTTCCCCTTTGGTGAGAGATGTGTGCCATCTCGCTGGTAGAGGTCGTCTCTACCAAAGAATGAGGTGTAGGGGTCCACAAAGAACACCCCCTCGGCAGTGCACAAATCAGCCAGGCGCTGATTTACTGCAATGTTCTTTGATAGAGCAGTCCCTGAAGGGCCTCTCCTTGGGAGCACGCCAACAACTACCCTTCTGCGGGTTTTTAACCCACAGTCATCTACTGCACCGAGCACATCCGAGAGGACTCCTTCAGTCATGCCTACTCTACCATTTCTCAGGTAGATGTCATTACCACTCACCATGAGTGCAATGACAGCAGATCTGGATGTTTGGATCCTCTCAGCTTCCTTTCGGAGGTCAGCATTGCCACAAACTGGTAGACAATTCACCTTCACAGAAGTGTGAAGGTGAGCTGCCATTAGGGGTTGCAGCCCTCGTGCTTGGGAATCACCTACAATGTGTATATCCACAGGTTTCTCCTTGGTAGGAGCACGAGATGCTTTGTGAGGAACCCGAGTGTGTTTGGAATTCCTGCCGGGCTTGTCACTTCCTCCAGGTTGCTTCTTCTTTTTCTTCTTCAGTTTCTTTTCCTTCTTAGTTGCCTCACTTTCTTCTAATCCTTCCTCAACTATCTTCTTGGGGTTTTCTTCCTTCTCTATATTCCCCTCCTCTTCTTCGTCACACTTTTCTGCAGAGTCTGTTCCATTTTGCTTTTCTGCAGTCTCTTTTCTGTCTTCAATGTTGTTGTTCTTCTTCTTGTTCTTCTTCTTCTTCATCTTCACCGACGTGGTGGAGCTCTCCGGTGAAGAAGCTCCTTGGACTGCCTCGTCTCTCACGTGGCAGTCACACCTCTTAGATTCCATCAGGAGAACTTTCTCCTTTAGGGAGTTGTTCTCCTTCGTGAGCAGTGCCATGTGCTCCATCAACCTCTCCTCGAGTTTGCAAAAGTCGCAGACACTTGAGGGGTCTAGGTCACTCGCACTCCTCCCGCTGAAGTCCTCACACCAGCGGTACACCTTGCATGTAGAACATGTAAATTTTCTTGCTGATGGACCAGTCATCTCGCTCTAATTCAATATAAGACCAATAATATAAAAGAAATGATAATGTGATTTAGTCTCGCATAAGTCTCATCCGCCTACTTCCAGAAGGTTTTCGGTCGTTCAGCCAACAGAAACCCTTATGAGCCAAGCACACCAACCCTAAGGTCTCCCCTGGGCCGGACGGCCCCAATCGTGCCGCAGCTCCCAACTGAGCAGCACAAGAGTCCCAAGTAAATGGGAATCTGATTTTTCGACAGGGGTGCTTGAAGTGTATCGTTTTCCTACTATTCCCTACTAATCCTCCATCCGCGGCCAAACTTAAAGCAAATAGTAAAGCTAAATGCCCACGATTTAATCCGAGATCTTTTACTGGCCTGGCAACCAGCAAGGCATGAAAGCTCTCTCACCAAAGAGCAGTCGAGCCTTTAGGCACCTAAGAATGGTCACAGGGAGCTGGTCAGGCTAATTAATCTAAGAGAATACCTATGGGGGTCCTGAGGCATCTCCATTACTCGTACCCCACACACCTGAGATCCCTTCAATCTCAGCCCTTTCGAAACCTGTGAGCATTAAAAGGCGTTGTTTTAGGAGGTTCCAAAGCCTCCCTTCTCACACGGCATAAGGTAGCTGGCGAGGTCCTTAACAATAAAAACTTATATCCAAAGTGATGAAGATTTTTTTTTTTTTTTTTTTTTTTTTTTTTATGGACAGTTGAAGAGCAGTTGTGAAACTTACTACTAACAGAACCGAAAAAAGACTAGTAGGGGGATGCTAGGAGATACACCAAGAAGGGGGAAATGTGAAGAATTGACAACTCTTAGTCAGGATCCTAATAACGCTACCTTTCTGGCATGGGTAACCCTACTGGACTATGTGTCTCCCAGCATAGCTAGCCAAATTCAAACAGATCACACAAGCTCACTCACCCAGTATAGAGCTTGGAGGATTCAGTATAGAGCTTGGAGGTTTCAGTATAGAGCTTGGAGGCTTCAATATAGAGCTTGGAGGTTTCAGTATAGAGCTTGAAGGCTTCAGTATAGAGCTTGGAAGTTTCAGTATAGAGCTTGGAGGCTTCAGTATAGAGCTTGAAGGCTTCAGTATAGAGCTTGGAGGTTTCAGTATAGAGCTTGGAGGCTTCAGTATAGAGCTTGGAGGTTTCAGTATAGAGCTTGGAGGCTTCAGTATAGAGCTACAAAATCCACCGTCAAAAGTTTATGCCTTCTAATATAATGAATAACTCTATATAACTCAGATTTGTACGTTCTTACGACCGACTTTCATCCATAAATTACGTGTTAAGATTATATTTAGATCAGCATTTATTTTTCAGTAGCCTGTGGTGAAAGGTAGCCAAGGTTCAAGTTATAAAATAAAATCGTGTATAAGTGATTTGCATCTTTCACAAGGATTTATATAACCGAGTACCTGTCCCTCTATACTTACTTATAAGGTTTGACGGGATTAGGGGAAGTAAATACCAATTATTATATCATTATATAATAAATAATATTATCCACATGTCAATGCTGGAAATGGAACCCAGGCTAACATCTACTACTGTATTGTACTGTCTTATGCCATTACAGAAAAAGTCTACCACTAGGTCAGTATATACACAAATGAAGTATACATAAAGAAACAAATAGGCTAAAAAAAAAAAAAAAAAAAAAAAAAAATATATATATATATATATATATATATATATATATATATATATATATATATATATATATATATATATATATATATATATATATATATATATATATATATATATATATATATATATATATATATACATATATATATATATATATATATATATATATATATATATATATATATATATATATATATATATATATAAATAATAACTTGTTTTATACATGAATAGCATTAGAAAAAAAAAAAACTTATCAATTGACAACGAACTAATATACAGTACAGTACATTTGTTAATGGAAAATACTGTACGCTACATTATTAAAGGAATGAAAGAATAAATGACTGAAAGAAAGAGTGAAAAACAACAACAACAGCAACTACTACTACTTCTGGCCTTTCGTATCTTGTTTTTTTCTTTTTATCTGTACAAAATTTTGACTGCACTCCAATACACATATTTTTAATTCCTTTTTTTCCTCTCGTTCTCTCGTCATCGTGTTCTGTCTTTCTGTTTTATTTTCTATCCTTTCTTTCAGACTCTCTCTCTCTCTCTCTCTCTCTCTCTCTCTCTCTCTCTCTCTCTCTCTCTCTCTCTCGATGCTTTTCTGGAATTTACATGATACTCGTCTTGTTATTTTTTTTTTGCTTAGAGGTCAGTGACTCAGTGTTGGTCATTTTTCCGTCACTCATAAATTATATTAGCTGATCTCACCAACTTTTTCTTCTCTACCTCAGCTGTAATGGACAGGATAGCCACAAAACCTCATAGTCATTGCCTCAATAATTGGTCATAATAATAAGTGATAATGATTGGTGATAATAAGTGATAATAATTGGTGATAATGATTGGTGATGATAATAAGTGATAATAATTGGTGATAATAATTGGTGATAATAATAAGTGATAATAATTGGTGATAATAATAAGTGATAATAATTGGTGATGATAATAAGTGATAATAATTGGTGATAATAATTGGTGATAATAATTGGTGATAATAATAATAATAATAATAAGTGATAATAATTGGTGATGATAATAAGTGATAATAATTGGTGATAATAATTGGTGATAATAATAAGTGATAATAATTGGTGATAATAATAAGTGATAATAATTGGTCTTTTTCTTTCATTGGTCTTTTTCTTTCATTGGTCTTTATTTTTCATTGGTATTTTTTTAATTGTTTTTTTCTTTCATTAGTCTGTTTTTTCATTGGTATTTATTTTCATAGATCTTTCTCTTCCATTGGTTGGGTGTGTTGATCGCTCCATCCTGTTGGGTAAAATTGTGTAAAATTATTGTGCACCGGGTTGGGAGGCCTCAATCGTGACGTCAACTTTGAGTAAATACAGTACATGTACATTTGGTGGTTATACGCTAATAGCAAATACGACTAGAAACTATTGGTGAAAGCTTAGACCTAAAGCATTTCTATACATACAAGTAAAAACCATTTGCAGTGTCTGAACTAGTTACCATCAGAGGTAGTTAGAGGTAGTTGTTAAGTTCTCGACATGCTGGACTTTCTAGTCAGTGTTTCTTTAGCCAAGCTTCATGGTACAGTCGGCGGCATAAGTCCTGTCGCCTCACCAGCTTCACCGGGACTCACAGTGTTCATGGACTCGAGAAATATGCATGTTTTCTACACCTAATAATCTCGAGTCTATGAACATTGCGTGCCTCGGTGAAGCAAGTGAGGCGACAGAACTTTTGCCGCCGACTGTACATTAAATGTTTCCTCACTTCTTATACAAAAATGTCCTTTTTTTTTTCATTGCTGGCTACGTAGACATTATTTTCCGTGCCCAGACTGCTGATGGGAGGGATGGGTGGGGAGAGTCATCATCTTTCCTATATCTTTCTCCTGCTATTACAAGAGCAACATCTACTTCATTCGTAGTATACCTCCATCGTATGGGTAGTAAAACATTTCAAGGTACCATTTGTAGATATAACTCTCTCTCTCTCTCTCTCTCTCTGTCTCTCTCTCTCTCTCTCTCTCTCTCTCTCTCTCTCTCTCTCTCTCTTCCGCCTCCAGATTACTCATGCAAAATTCACACACTTCTCATTTTGGCTCTGCCACCTTCGTGCCAAGCATTTTTACCAAAATATGTTTTTATTCACGTCCCTAAATGCACTTTTCTCGGGAGTGTGTGTGTGTGTGTATGTGTGTTTTTTTTTTTACATTCATCCGTTCTCCCCCCATCCCTCGTCAAATATCCTACACCAGATTATTTCCTTTTCTTTTTTGTTTTTCCTGGGTACTATTTTTCCATCTGCAATTTGTCTTTTTTTTTTTTTTTTTATCAGTTTGTTTTCTGCAGATATTTTTTCACCCCTCTTCCTCAACCCCTCAGAATTTTCGATATACCCCAGATATATACTTGTATCCCAGACTTCCTCTCTACATCTCTTACATACTTTTTGTTTATCCAGTTATTATTTATCATAATTATCTTTCTCAGCGAATGTTTTTTCCCGTTATATTTGTCTCTTAGATATTATTTTCTCTGGATACTTTTCCCTACAAACGGTTTTCCTTTCTAATTTCACTGACGTGTTTACTCTTATAGTCGTTGCCAGTAGCCTCCAATGGTGTCCTGATATATTGTTCCTTGACTGTACATTATGACTTTTGTAGCCTACATAGTGCATACAGTACAATGTATACAGATGTACTGTACAGTCGGCGGCAAAAGTCCTGTCGCCTAACCTGCTTCAACGAAACACACAAAATTAACGGACTCGAAAAATACACACGTTTTCTACACCTAATAATCTCGAGTCTATGAACATCGCGTGCCTCAGTGAAGCAAGTGAGGCGACAGGACTTTTGCCGCCGACTGTACATACACAATATTTACACTACAATAGTACAGTCGACGGCAGAAGTCCTGTCGCCTCATCTGCTTCCCCGAGACACGCTGTGTTCATGGACTCGAGAAATGAGCACTTATTTTACACCTAATAATCTTGAGTCTATGAACATCGCGTTCCTCGGTGAAGCAAGTAAGGCGATAGGACTTTTTTCACCGACTGTACATACAGAGAGCAGTATTTAATGCACCTCCACTGAAACTCGACTTAACTTTTCTCTGATATCACAATTCAATAAGTAAAAATAAACATGTGTTACAAATCGGGATAAGTAAATGTTTTTATTTGAAAATAAGAGTAATATACAATAACAATCAATACATAGATGCTATTATTTATTGTGTTTACATCAAAAAGGAACAACATTTTTGCAGGCTCCTGATTCATCCAATTATTGCCACACAATAACACACATACTGTGGAAGTGTGTCTTAAGACATACTGTGGAAGTGTGTCTTAAGACATAGTGTGGTAGTGTGTCTTAAGACATAGTGTGGAAGTGTGTCTTAATACATAGTGTGGAAGTGTGTCTTAAGACATAGTGTGGAAGTGTGTCTTAAGACATAGTGTGGAAGTGTGTCTTAAGACATACTATGGAAGTGTGTCTTAAGACATAGTGTGGTAGTGTGTCTTAAGACATAGTGTGGAAGTGTGTCTTAATACATAGTGTGGAAGTGTGTCTTAAGACATAGTGTGGAAGTGTGTCTTAAGACATAGTGTGGAAGTGTGTCTTAAGACATACTATGGAAGTGTGTCTTAAGACATACTATGGAAGTGTGTCTTAAGACATACTGTGGAAGTGTGTCTTAAGACATAGTGTGGAAGTGTGTTTTAATACATACTATGGAAGTGTGTCTTAAGACATACTGTAGTTTGAAAGAATCAGTAACCCTCATATTACACTTTACCAACAAAGTCAAGGACCAACTAAAGCAGCTTATTTATAATTAATCATATTCGTACAGACTGCAAACGACAATTATTTCCTCTAGACCAGTGTTTCCCAACCTTTTCCGACCATAGCACCCCCTGTTGTCATGTCTAAGCAGTCCAGCACCCCTAACTAATATCTTGTTATTAGACGTGATATTTTACTGCCATGTGTGCATCGCTTCCCAGCACCCCCTATAATTGATTTCAGCACCCCAGGTTGGGAAACGCTGCTCTAGACTGTTGATCGTGTCATCAAACCTGCTGGCCACTAGTTTACAGGTAGTAATTTTCCATGGCATTGTATGAAGTGTACGGCCAAATCAAAGATCATTATAACATGAAAACTTACACTATTGAAATTGTGGATATAGTATACTCGGCGGCAAATGTCCTGTCGCCTCACCTGCTTCACCGAAACACAGTATTCATGGACTCGAGAAATATACACGTTTTATCATAGATGTATTCAGGCTCTGGGACGGAACATCATGGTTGTATTCATGAGTGAGTAATGGTTGCCTTTCCAGTAACGCCAGTTGATTCCGTCTGCATAAGTGGTGTGATTGCCCTCGTACTGGAAGCCGTTGAGGTTGGAATGGTGGCAAGATTTGTACCACCACGCTCCCTTAAAGCTGAAGGGAGTGCAGAAGATTATAGCACGATAAATATTGTGGACGAAACTTATTTTTAGCTCAATTTGCATTTATTATATGACATGACACACAAAGTACCATACTAGTATATATTTACATTATGACAAAATTATTCTGCATTAATCAAGTGTTTGTACTGGATGCCACTCATGACTCACACTTGGGCACAGTTGCCACTACCCCAGGTGTCGTGATCAGCATCGTAAGTGGTGAATTGTTGGTTGTTTTGTTCAGCCATACTGTCACGTGCTGTGCCACTGTACCTGCCAGGGAAAGGTTACATTTATAGAACGTGTTCTGTACCTGTAATTGGATTTTATTCATACATGCATAATGGTTACATAACGCCATACTTCCTGATGCACATTGAGTTTTCTATAATAGTAAAATGATAACCATCTCTGTAGTGTCTTCCTTAATCAGAATGGCATTTTATAGCCTTAGAGATGTGTAAATATGGTCGTAGGACACATTGTACTTATTTTTGTTGCTCGATATATTCATTCTATCAGACATTCTCATGTTTTGCTAACCTCTGCTTAATTACATGTAACTTGAATAAAGACTATTATATGTGTATCAACTTCCCCAAGAGAGCTTAACAGTTCCTCTTCCCTTTCTAACTCTCTGCTTACCCGCTAACTTTGATCCGGTAATGGTCTGGACCCACATCGAAGTTGGTGTACTTGGCCCAGCGGTGCTCCCCCTCATAGTCACTCAAGTCTATTCGCAGCTCCTGTTGGCCCCAGGATGTAAAGGTTTGAAGATTATCCAGCCCTAGCCAGAATTCCCCCGACATGTTTCCAAACCCTCGCACATAGTCGATCCAGGGGCGTGTGAAATTCTCGCGGGTAGTCAGGTTTGTTCGGTGCTGGAAGATGGTCCATCCTCCATTGTCTATCGTGTGGTCACACAACACATCAACCCCTTCCTGTGGCCGCCCACGAAAGGGGTACACCTGACGCACACCTCTGCCACTGTCACCCTCGTCCAGCAGGTCCAAGCAGTGTCTGGGTCGCCACCGCCACTCTCTGTCTCTATGTGAATTCTGGTTTTGACATTGTTGCATGGCCGGCTTCAACTCCTGCATCACTTCACGCAACACCTGAAACACACATGGACACTACAGTCTTATATTGAGCCAGATTACTTATATAGTATTGTGAGTATGGTTATCAAAGTGTTGGTGTTAATTTGGATGAATATGAAGCAGTATATGATAGGAGAGCAGCTGTGTGTGTGTGTGTGTGTGTGTGTGTGTGTGTGTGTGGTAAACTGTTGAAGGAATTAAAGATTTTCTAAGATAATGGAAGCAGGACATAAATGAGGATTATCAGTTAGGGAAAGGGATGATAGAAGTTACTTTAGTCTTGCCTCTTTTCTCTCCATCTCCTTAAGCAAGAGTTAGTCGTTTACTCTCAGTCTTTCATAATTACAACTGGCCAACTTTGGAGCACTAATTTCGTCTATCTTTCCTTTTTATTGTGGACATTGTTATGACCACATTACTTACCTCTATAAATGCTAAGTTGTTTGATTCCTCAATTTGATCACACCGTGAAAGACAGGAGGCGATACAAGTCGGGTTGTATCCTGCTAGTTCAAGAAATGATGACACGAGGTTGGTCTTGCAGTCTTTACCATTACACGGGGTTGTTGTGGCTGTAGAAGGTACTTGATGGACACCCAAGTCAGGAGGCACATCTGTAATCACTCCATTTCCAAACACCAAAAGTAACACAGACAGCATCTCACACTTGGCTAACATCGTGGTGTTTTCTGTTGTGGTTTAAAGGTGGAAGTCACATGAATACAAAACATAATAAACCTACTAAGACACGAACATAATCTTTCAATTAACAATTGGAAGTACAAAATTTCCCTAACTTTTCGTAACGTCTCTTCTGCCTGTTGTAATTATTACCACTTTTACTTTGAAAGCTAATGGTTTCTACTCAGAGTATTAATAAATTACTTAACGGCATTTCGCGATGTATGCTGAAATTTGACACAGCCAAAATATATATACAGACAATTTATTTAAGTGTGTTTATTTTTGTTGGCGTATTTTAGTGTGTATTCTTGGTTTATTTAATCATCCCTTGATATTTGATGAGAATCAATCTATACATGGTTATTCAAAATTATAGTAACAAAATTACTGGGTGAAGTCCTGACAAGATATTAAACATATTTCCATATGTATTTTTTCCAAGATTAAAAGATCAATTACAGACATGAAAGGTAAATCCATTACTGTGCGACGAAACGGACTTCCCATAACGGGGTTAAACTGGTTCCCAGCACAGTTTGGAGGAAGAAGTAGCAAACCAAATTTACTACAACTTCTTGCCTGTTCCCTTCACTCCACCACTCATCTTCTGAAGGACCTTAAATTATATGTTATCAGGGGAATATGTAATCATACTCTGGTGTTTACTTTGTCGAGGGATACGTATTCCTCCACTGTACACGACAAAACAGAAGAATCCAACTTCCTTAACAGACTGCATGAGGCCCTAGTCGCTTTCCTGGCATTATTAGAGGGACATCAACAGACCTCCAGTTTGACCACAGGAAATTACTCCCCTACTGTAAACTCTGTACCTTGCAGGGACAAATACACATTAAAGTCTAGAGTGTAAATAGTATACCCTACTGTAAACTCTGTACCTTGCAGGGACAAACACACATTAAAGTCTAGAGTGTAAATAGTATACCCTACTGTAAACTCTGTACCTTGCAGGGACAAACACACATTAAAGTCTAGAGTGTAAATAGTATACCCTACTGTAAACTCTGTACCTTGCAGGGACAAACACACATTAAAGTCTAGAGTATAAATTGTCTACCATGTACACTAGCCAAGGTTTTTCCGTTTCTACGTACACTTACACAAAAATTACTGCACTGAATTATAAAGATTACTATTAATTTTCCTATTATCTGTGGGTCAGGTTCCTTTATAATCATCCGTGTGTGTAGGTACAGTCAGGGAACAATGTCTCTGTCCTCTACACTTTAAAGGGAATATTCTCTTTCTGGTAAATTAGAAGGCTACTGATTCTTTCAAACTTATGCTACAAAACAGATCCCTTTATTTGTAACATTAAGGTGATCTGTTTCCTGGCAGAGTTAGGAAGAATAAGAAACCTTCCAATCTCCCCTCAATTATGCTTCAGTGGTGAGGGTTTTCTGTCACACGTTAAATCATGTGGCAGTAGTCAGTAAGTATATAGGCTAAATGATGTAAGTAGCTGTTTGTGGATGAAAACGAAATGAATGGGTGCAGATGTGTCCACACTATGTGAGAAGGCAGTCAGTCTTCTTCACTATACGAGCAGGGGAACTGTTCTGGAGTAGAGTTGGGAGGAATTAGTAGGGCTTCCATTACCAACAGGAGAGCATGAATACCTTTAATATCTCTTCTTCTTATTATTACTGATGGGTGTGAGGAGAGATTCATCTCGATTAGAAAATTAACATTGTTTAAGGTTACGTTAAAAATAAAATGTCCTTGTTTATAGAGTATGGCTAAGGGATGCAATTATTAGAAAATCCTCACGTCTCAGCGAAAAAACGTATGTAAAAATTATTACTCTAGGTGCAACGATGCGGCTGTGCATAGCGGCTAAACAGACAGACATACAGACTGTTTTATATATATAGATGGCTAAGGGATCCAATTATTAGAAAATCCTTCTAAGAATATAAAACTCTTCGGCACCTTGAAAAATTTATGGACTGTGAGAATTCATATGAAACTGTTTACTTACACATACAGTAGGTAAAAACAAAATGTATTCATGTGTTCCCGTACAAGTATATTGATGTAGAGAGATGGTGTGTGTGTATGTGTGTGTGTGTGTGTAAACTTGTGAACTGTAAGTTTATGTATAATTATGTGTTTATGTGTGAAGTGTTTGTGTATGCATGAATGTGTTTGTATATGCTTGTTTTTTTTTTTCGGTCAGCTTGTTTACCTATCACACCATAGTCATTACCTGTGAAGTAATAATGAATACATAATATCAACTACGTTCTCGTATACTTGCCAATGTATATCCAAACAGACTTGATCATTCAGTCATATAGATTCTTTTTGGTCAATTTCCTTTGCCTTTTTTTTTCCTTATTTGACCGTGGTATGATATTTATTATTATATGCAAGCAGATTTACTCTAGACGAATAGATAAGTACAGAGAGATAACATCAGACACAACTGCTTAAAGTCTATTTCAGTTGACTGTATTCTTAGTAGTGTCATATAAATGCATCCATCATTATCAAATTGGAGACAAACGAGTCCTTCAAATCTATCCACGAAACAATACCAACATGGAAGGAGCATGTTTCATGGCATGGTCAGGAGAAATCAGAAGACTCCAATTTTCATACACGATCACCGGGTCCTTTACTCCATTGCTTGTTTAACAAAAAATTAGTAATATTTAATAGTGGCAGAGTTTGTAAGAGCAGTAACCCCCCAAATCACCTACAACATCCCTCGTCTATATCGTGATTGGTGTCCAACCTCTCTATCCCATACTGTCTCGTCCTACAGGGTATTCCAGACCTGTCGCTGTCTTCTTTCATTCTTAAATCAACTCATAAGTCTATCTATAAACGAATAGGCAACAAATCTCTAATTTTGAATATACTGGTATGGATACTTTATTACCAAATGTCCCCATAACAACAAAACGTTCTTGCTGTTTACAAGTGTAACTCAGCCAGGGTTTATTCTAACGTGCAGTTGTACCCCTTTTGTGCAGTTGTAAATTTAATATGTGCAGTTGTAAATCAAGATTTGTGCAGTTATAAATTTGTACTTTGTTAGAAATTGCATGGCTCGGGTGTCCTAAACTAGGAAGGAACCACAATAGAAGTCACTGATAGCTGACCACAATATATATTTATTTTCATTAACCTTACCATATAATGCAGTCATATATACATATTACATAAATCATAATATATGACATAGAATACCACATTTCACATTACAAATTATATCTTAAACAGTGAGGATTATCAAACGTATTTACAGTAGATGTGAAACCACAAGTGCTTGCTCATAATCATACAAAGAACAAAATCATAAGCCAGGGGGTTTATTCTAAAGTGAAGTTGGGCGCTCCTCCTGGTTTGGGAACCACTGGTTAGGTCGTTCGGGCCTCGCATCAGAGTTTGTGCAGTTGTAAATTTTCCTTAGAATAAACCCTGAAGTCAGCTATAAGCATTGGAATGCTGCTGAGACACAAGTAATTTTTTCCATGGAATATACCTAAAGAATTTAGGTTGTGTATTGTTTTACAAATCTTTTCTACATTTTATTGATATACCATAAACAATAAGATATTTTTTATATAGTATTCCTTCACTGAGTTTACAATTACTACACCATGTCGTATACCTCAAGTGAAGCTTATTACAATTTGTATAATTTTTCATTACCTTGTGACTAATACAAAAACATACTTCTAAATTATACGTTTAAGTAGATAAATATATAAGACTGCCTTTATCATTACATAAACTCAAAGATAAAATGACTAGTAAACGTTAGACAGAAGCTCGACAAATATTATCCTTCAGAAAATAATAAAATCCTGATGTTGTCGCACTTTCTAGTTGTTTATAATATACACTTCATCTACAGCAATGGGAATGACTTTATCATCACAACATCTGTGTATCATTGGTGGTATATTTATATCAACCAATGATTCTACAACAAATTTTCCCCCTGAAGAAGTTATGGTTCCTCTCTTTTACAACAAGTTATAATATACCTCAGCAGGAAAAACTGGGGCGGCTGAGGTGAATTGTGTGGTCGTCGAAAAGGAAATGTTTCTTACTACTACTACTACTACTACTACTACTACTACTACTACTACTACTACTACTACTACTACTACTACTACTACTACTACTACTACTACTACTACTACTTGTACATGTCCATCTCCCCTTCCCCCAACACAATATTTCACAACTTTTCTTCCTTTCAATAGGAAATAATTTGTGTCCTCCTTTACCTTTCATTCGTTCTTTTCTATAAATGTAACCTTATGTAGAAGGTCACACTATCTTATCTCTCCCTTCCTTGTACAGTCACGAGCACTAATACGTATCCAGGTGTTCTTCGAATACCTAGAGACAATAATAAATGCACAATATGATCTCCAGGTACAAAAGTTGGCATGAACTTACGGTTTCTCCTAACTGTGCCAATTGAGGCAGTTCCTTTCGTACCGAGAAAGTGTGACAAGGAGGGGCTTGTGTACCAGTTATCGGTGTATAAAATATAACCCTTGTCATAATATGGCATCAACAGTTTCTTTACAACTGCACCAGATATTCCAAGAGAGTCATTCCGAGGAATATCTACATCTGTGGCTGTGTACACAATCATGTCCAATACATAACCTGTGTGGCAGTCATATAGGACAAAAATCTTTATTCCAAACCTATGTCTTTTTGTAGGACTGTATTGTCTGAATACAAGTCTGCCTCTAAACGGTACAAGACTCTCATCAATAACTAACTTTTGATAAGGCACACAAAACTTTCCGAACGAGCCTTTCAATAACATGAACAGGTCACCAATTTTCCAAAGTCTGTCAGTGTCTGATGGTCAGTGATGGCTGTGTATTATCAGCAAAATGGAGAAAGCGAAGCAGTACAAGGAATCTATACCGTGGTATATATTTCCCAAAGATTGGAGTAGGGATGAGAGCATCATTTTTCCAATAATCAGAGATAGAATGTTTCTTGCAGTGTGGCATTAGCATGAATAAAGAAAAAAATGTCATGAGCTCGTTCTTTTCAATATCTGTCCACCTATTGACACGTGACCTCGGGGTAAAGGCGTGATTCTGAACAATGTATTTGTAGTACAAATTAGTCTGTGTACATATTAGATCAATAATCTCATTGTTGATAAAAGCCTCAAAGTAGAAAACTTCAGATGCATCTGGAGGGAAAGGCCAGTTACTGACACTGTTATCAAACTGGCAAGCCATCGGAAGAAAACCACGTCCATCTGACCATGTGAAACGCAGTGTAGGTTGAGGAGGTGGTGTATAGGCCTGGTTGCAGGTGGTTGGGTAGCTGGTGGTGGTGGAATGGCTGGTGTTGGTAGTGGTGGAATGGCTGGTGTTTGTTGTGGGGGTAAGGCCTATTGCTGGTAGTGATGGGAAGGCAGGTGAGTAGCTAAAAATGTTTATACAACTTTTTTTTATATGCCGATATTTATTTATAAATATTACGCTACCATGATTAAAAATGGGTGGATGATGTGCAGAAAGTCCTCCTGCATGGCATGGTGGTATAAGACTCGTATTTAATCGTATATTTTTAATTATATGGATATTTTTTTCACGATGAAAGTAATCCTCTATCATTATTCTGTCATGTTACCAAAGTACTAAGTAGATATTAAGCGATATAAGTGAGGCACCAAGAAAAAATAAAGAAAGTGTACCTCGGAGAAATGCAATGTTTTGGTATGGGAAAGGTAAGCGTGAACAAAGGTTGCCTGGAGATATTGACCAATCAGAGACGAGCATTAATAATACAGCTAGGCTCCAATTGCAAGCTAGGATGGGATAGACTATAACTGTGGGTGAGCTGTGTAACTTAACCTACGGTATTCAGGCATTTTTCCCTGTGTGCATTTCCCAGGGAAAAATAAGGAATTGTCTGATTGTGGGTATACTCTCATCGGGGAAGGAACAAGGATGGACTTAAGGAAGGGATCAAGAAGAGTGATGGGAGCTGTGAGAGTAACGACACGCCAGCGTTTACTCTGGGGGAGGGGGGGGGGGGGGGTGGCATCATGTACACATTCCTGGCTACATCTTCAGTTGTCATCTTTTAATCTTCAATTACCAATCTGAGTTAGTTATTCTTATTTTATACATATACACAGTGAACACATACAATAGTGACACGTTGTTGGGGTATTTGTGAATGCCTAGTTGTCATTTTATATTGGTATGTGGTGGTGAAGGTGTGTAGGAATAATACTAACTCTTGTGAGATGTACGACCTGTCAGCAGTATGATGTTGTCCTTGACACATATAGCACAGTCAGTCAGTAGAGCAAAGTCTGGTGAAAGAATTGAGTAGTAACGCAGTCAGAATAAATGATGTTCCTCGAATAATCTCTTATACAATGTCTATTACAGTGAAGGAGGAATGGGTATGTTACTAATTACATGTAATAAGGATTATAATGAAGTACAAGTAAGTACAAGGCAGTAATGCAGTTACATATACAAGGTAAGTAGGAGAGTCAAATACAGTTACAATGTGTGTGTGAAGGAAGCTTATGGTATAATAAATAACATTGTGTGAGGGACTAGTGAGTACATGGAATTTTGCCTAAAGAAGCGGTTAATAAAGGTGTATAAAGAGGTCAGAGGTTTAATAATACAGAGTCGAAGATAGACTTGTATTACAGTCAGTTCCAGGGAAGGAATGGGAGATAAATAGTTTACATAACTTATACAGTTGTAAAGTCCTGTGTTAAGCTAAAAAAACTAACATATGGATATATGGGGATGCGTAGGGGCCTGTAACTGTCTTGTAACAGGTTGAGGACAGTAAACAGAATGTTATGTTCTACCCAAGTACCATTATTTTTAAAGGTTGACTAGCATGGTCTATGCAGTTAATGTTACGTAACTCTGGTTACATGGAGAGGCTGAGGCCCGTAGTTTTAAAACATTTGAGGGCCCTTACTGGAGCTCTATGAACCCTCCAAATAATCCAGGCCACAAAACGCTTCAGTGTTTCGAATAGGGAATCTGTTGCCTGGAGTAGTTTGGAGAATTCACAGATCTCCAGTAAGGGCCCTCAATTTTTTTAACACTACGGGCCTGAGGCCTACTATGTTAAACAGTCCAGTCACAAGAATAGAATTGAGGAATACTCAAATTTGGAGATACAGGAATCTGGGGAAATAATTAAGCAAACTTTTCTTCCTTCATGTCACTCATGTGTACCAAGTCGATGCATGGAGTTGTGGCTTTCGATGGATTGATATATATGTGATATATTGGGGCATGTATTGTATATTGGGGAATGGACGTTGGTACTGTGAGAGGATCAGCACACATAGAGTAGGTATACAGTATGTTATATCTCTAGTCGAGTTAATTATGGAGCTTCTAGTAATTACAGTTAAATAATGTAAGTGAAGTACAGTCACGTCAATAATATGGTCAATGAGGCTGAACCAGTGGAGATAGTATTGTTGGTAGTGTTAATGTTAATGTTAGGTGTCAGCAATTCTCACAGGAGTGGTAGCCTGAGTGAGATGACAAGTATCAAAAATGATGGCTCATCAGTGAGTGAGGACTAAGCATGAGTGCCTCTGAGCATCATTTGGGATTTGTGTGTTCAACTGTGTGACCTGTTCTCACTATACAGCCCGAGGGTGATGAATGAATTAGAAGACCTGGATGGAGTACGAGTTGGAGGTATAAATGTCAATAACATTCGATACGCTGATGATACGGTGCTGATAGCGGACACAGAAGAAAAACTACAAATATTCCTAGATGAGCTGCAGAGAGCTTGTAGAGACAGGGGGCTAACTATAAATGTGGGACCTGGTAAAACTGAGGTGATGGGGCTTACAAAGCGGAACGAAAATATCCCAGTTCATATCATACTTGAAGGAAGACGGGTGCCACAAGTCAATCAATACAAATACTTGGGTGTTACAATTATTACTGATGGAAGAAGTGGAGACGAAATAGTAAGACGAATTGGAATGGCAAAGACATTAGTATGGACACTAACGGAGAGGTTGAAAAGGCGCATAGATGCTTTGGAAATGTGGTGTCTACGAAGAATGCTCAGAATACCATGGACAGCAAGAATGACAAACGAGATAGTGATGGAAGTGGCAGGAGTGGGAAGAGAATTATTAACCACGATAAGATCAAGACAGCTAGAATTCTTGGGGCATTTGTTGAGAGAGAATGGTCTGGAAAAGCAAGTACTACTAGGGAAGATAGAAGGAAGACGTGCAAGAAGAAGGCAAAGGACAAAATATGCAGACAGCCTGATAGAGGACATCCCAGGCAATCTGCAGGTAGCAGGGCTGGTACCTATGTACAATTGGCACAGGACAGACAAAGGTGGCGTTCCATGGTTGCCCACGTCAGAAGAGACATGGCACTTAGGTAAGGTAAGGGTAAGTGTTCAACTGAAACAGTACTCTTGGGTGTACTCTTATGATTGTTAAACATGTGGTTAGACATGTTCTGTTTCCTACTTATATAAAGTCAAAGTTAGTCACAGTTAAATATAACAGTAATCCAGGTTGAAAAAGGATTAAGACAAGTTTAAGAGTCAGGAGACATGACAGGTTTCACCAGAAATGTAGGTGATAAGAGTTAAAAAGGTTTAGGTAGCACAGTAAAGGGTTAGTTAGAACCTTGGAAGTGTTTGTATCAGCATGTGTTATGCTATGTATGTAATTGCCATGACAATTTCAAATGTTTATGCAGTTTCAATGTCTTCTGATATACAGTATGTTGTTTAACATGAATGATAAATGTTAAGTATTGTTGTTGTTGTTGTTGTAGTTTTTCAAGCTGTCTAAATGAGCAGACCGAGCTTGTCATGTATACTTTAGTCCTTGCAAGGGAATATGTATTTGATATATTTGATGTGTTTACCAATTTCTCCAGACAAATGTCCAGATTTTCATGTGAGGAGTTTGTCTTGGTGAGCAGGAGGTTCATGATAGAGGATTGAAATGTAATTGTAATTTTAAGGACAAGCCAATAACCCAGCTGGTTAGTTGTAGGGACTTAGAATTAAGGAAGAGTATGAATGTGTTATATTTTATTACTGTATATTAATTTTAATATTATATTACCATTATATTATTATTGTATTAATATAATATTACTATGTATGAATATTTATATTAAGGAACTAGAATTAAGTATCCTTTGTATCATCTCAACGAGCTCAATAATTTGTATGTAATATTTGTATGTTATATTTCATCTTGTATAATGTATTGTATATTATATTTTGTATTACCATGTTAAAAGCCAATCTAATATTCAAGCTAGGAAGTGTTTAAAGTTGTTTCAATTTTATTGTGAACTACGAGGAAATAGTTTGTGTAGATGGCCGAGGAATGTATCCACGCCTGTGTTCACGTTCACAATACATGATCACCCATGACATTCTTACTGGTGGAATAAACCGTGAGGGTTGAAAGCAGTTCAAAACCAGTTCCACCGGACATGACATCTTTTGGAATGTGCTGATTTGACAGCATGATGGAAGCTTGCCACTGCTGAGCTCTGAATGCTAGATTCACTCTGTATATTATCTGTATGTTAATCTCTATGCTATAATCAACTGTTTATTGTCATCTTCTTGTATGTAGAGAAAGGGACAATATATATTTACTCATATTATTCATATATAATCTTGTAGCTAAAATGTATGTATATCATGTACAAACGTAGCGTCACTCTCACGAACTGTAACCTATGTAGTGGGTGTGGCACTGTGGCACCTGAGGCGTGAGTGTGAGAACAGAAGTGCACTTGGAGCCCGGACATGGGCTAGATAGAACGTTAGGGAGGATGAAGTCCTGCCCTAAGCAGGAGAGTCCCTTTTCCTTGCACATAATCTAAATAAAGATACGAGTTGTGTCCAGTATAACCTGTAACCTGTAACTGATATATAAGCTACATCAGTAAATAGAGACAAGTCCATGAGTTTACTCTAAACCTTTGAGTACTTAAATATATTCCCCAGTAATATTAATAAGGGTACAACGGTATAAGTAAGTAAGTTGATTGAAGCCAAAGACTACACAAGAAGGGTGGTAAGTGATAACCAGCTCGAGAGAGTAAGTAAGAGTCTGTACAGTTGGCTAGTAAGAGACAGCCACATTGAAATATAATTGAGAGTCTGGTTGGTATTTCCACAGAGAGAGAAGAGAGATGTGGACCCCCACGGCTACAGTGCGACAAGATCAGGATTTTATTATTTTCTGGAGGATAATATTTGTCGAGCTTCTGTCTAACGTTTACCAGTCATTTTATCTTTGAGTTTGTGTAATGATAAAGGCAGTCTTATATATTTATCTACTTAAACGTATAATTTAGAAGTATGTTTTTGTATTAGTCACAAGGTAATGAAAAATTATACAAATTGTAATAAGCTTCACTTGAGGTATACGACATGGTGTAGTAATTGTAAACTCAGTGAAGGAATACTATATAAAAAATCTCTTATTGTTTATGGTATATCAATAAAATGTAGAAAAGATTTGTAAAACAATACACAACCTAAATTCTTTAGGTATATTCCATGGGAAAAATTACTTGTGTCTCAGCAGCATTCCAATGTATCATGACGTCATATTCCGATTAACTAATGACTCCTGCTTATCCACGTCGTGAAAAAATAACTAATATAATAACATTGCACTCCTTTACGACAGCTGTCATTTTTTCCATTACACAGTTTCGAGCACTTAAGGTATACAGCTTTAGTTGAAGCTTTGAACAGTCCAATTCACCAACGAAGTACTGTAATTCCAATGGATATCTTATTGTGTATTTATTTACGGTCTCTAGGTATTCCAAACAAACCTAAATAGTTATTAGTGCTCGTTACTGTACCTCATTTATTTCGTGAAATAATGGTGGTAACTAAGGTCTGTCTTGTGTTGTGTTGTCTCTCCCTTTGATTATACCCAACATCATGGAACATCGAAGTCCTTTATCTTTGTGGGATTATTCACTCTCCTGGCAATTTGCACCAAATCACCAACTGCACCGAGTACTGCGGTCTGTGCAGAGTTGCCAACTGGAATTTTCTTAAGGCGCTGATTGTTATTTATTTATTACTCTTTATTATGCCACGACTCTGAAATAATTAAAACCTCCAAGAAATGCGCAACAAAAACACAGAAAAGCAGCTGTCAAATGGGACTAAAGCCAAATTGTAAGAGCTATATTGTTCTATAAAGTGCCGAATCTAGCTCCAAAATGGATCAATTGGCAACTCTGGATCTGTGGCGCTTACAGCAGATGCCAGATACGTCATGGCGGCAATTACTACAAAAAAATTGTATCAGACCTCCATGGATCAGACATTATGCTCGAGAGTGCACTTCTTTGGCTGATATTTATGTATAATAATAATAACGTGTTATAATAATCATTATTAGTATTACTATGCACAATAATAATAATTGGTGTAATCGTATACGTTGAAGTGAACGACGCGATGACGTCATTCCTTTGGAAGAGTGTGATTGGTCAATCGGAGGTGACGTCATGACGAGAGAAAGGCGCCTGATTGGATGATAATTTAGATGGTGCCAAATTTAACAACAGTTTTGGAATATGCGTACCGCCCAAGCACTCACTACACATAGAACACAACACAACACCCTCCCTGCTTAATGGTCTGGGGTTGCTTTTCATATTATGGTGTGGGAATCCTAGTTATTTTACCTAAAAACACAGCAGTTAATAAATATGTGTATTTGGAACTTTTAAATGATCACGGGGAAAGTTTTGTAAACACACAAGCCGAGATTTTCCAACAGGACGGAACCTCGTGTCATACAGCTCAGGATGTGATTCAGTGGCATTTTAAGGATTAAGGATTGGCCAGGTAATTCTCTGGATATTTCACCCATAGAGAATTTATGGGCCATCATTAAAGGCAAGCTCCGTTTACGTGACATCTCCACCCTCGCCAAACTTGAAACGGAGCTCTGTAAGTGTTGTGAAGAATTTAAGCCTGAAACCCTTCTTAATCTTGCTGACAGTGACCCAAATTGCCTTCGTAAAGTCATCAAAGGAAAGGGCTACGCAACGAAGTACTAATTACCACTGTAAGTGTTATTTTTAATTATTAATTGTTACTAAAAATGATACGATATATACTGTATATATATATATATATATATATATATATATATATATATATATATATATATATATATATATATATATATATTATTACGAAATGGATATATATAATGGAATAATATATATATTACGAAATGGAATATTTGTGCACTACGGATATGATCTGACTGCCTATAAAAATGAAAACAAGAATCAAATGTTAAATAAAAATGATCAAAATCCATTTTGTAACAACAGGTTCTTATGAAATAATAAAAATGCTTAAAGAAAATATACGAAATAAGAGGTAATTAACATTAATATATTAATAAGAATAATTATTTACAATGACTTACAAAAAAAAAAGCAAGTGCGAAGGATAACGCAAGTTTACATAAAAATATATTATTAATTCACTAAAGTTTAGATTAACCCTAACTTCTACTGTAATAGTTAACATAACACTTTATCACCAAGATCACGGTAGATCACAAGCAAATACTACTTCTTACTTAACACACACAAATGATATAAACAATATTAAGAGCTGGTTTACCCAGAGCAAGTAGAGTACGTCGGGAATAATAATATATATAAAATACTTACTTAGCTGTACAACAGAGAGGGTCAGTAGTTCCACCACACAGAACACCAAGCCACCAACAACTCCTCACAGCTTCTGCCTTCAAGGAGCAGCTCATGTAGTTTATATAGGAGATGGGGTGGGGGATTACAAGAGGGACATGGTTGGGGTGTTGAGGGGAAACAAGGGAGGGGGAGGGCGAACGAGGCCTCGCCCAACACACACACACACACACACACACACACACGTGACAGAATAATATAACAATTTCCTCTTTTCTGTACTTTTCTCTCTGTGTTTGTTCTGTGGACTCGACTAACAAACAATTTAATCCTTCAATACTACCAGGATCCTGCATAGTTAGTTCTTCCCCAGTGTAGGTGTAATAAGGTATTTCCTGATGTGACTTGTAACTCCTCTACCCACCTTCTCTCACACACATCACCTATTTTCATACATCTTATTTTTATTTTTATCTGACTACTTTTCATATCGTTTCTTCCCCTAGCTCCTTCCGTCACCTCCTCACTTCTTTCCTGCACTCTTTTACAACTTCCTCCTTCATCTCCTCTTCATTACACTTTTTTTGCACCCCTTCCATTCACACTTCCCTTCCATTCACACTTCCCTTCCATTCAACTTCCTTCTCTAATCCCATCTTCCTCCTATACCTTCCCTCTCTTCTCATTTTCTCCCATCTCCTCCCTCCTGTCTTCCTTTTATCATCCTCGATCACCTTCCTTTGCCTCCTTTCCTCTTTCACTCACACCAACCCCATCCCCCTCCTCCTCCTTCATATACGCCTCCAACCACCCTCTCCCCCTCCACTCCTATTCCCCAACAATTCCACTCCAACATCCATCTCTCTTCCATCTCGGCTTCTTCGCTTGATCAGCATAAGTACAGAATCTGGCCTTGTCCTTTTAACCCCAGGGCTTCTGACACTACGGTGTGTGGTGTGAAGGGAAGGGGAGGGGGGGAATCAGAAGAGCTTTGGAAAGGAGGAAGTTACAATGAAAAAGGAAAAAGGAGACAGACTTAATTAAGAAAAGAAGTATATAATGGAAAAGAACAAAACAACGTCAGAGAAGAGAGAACAGGAAGAGAGGGGACGAAGGAGTGCTAGAGGGGAAGGAAGGGGAGTTTAATAAAAGGATGAATGTAAATAAAGCGTTAGGAAGATATTAGAGGTAATGTGATGAGGAAGGAAATATTTACTGGAGTGGAAAGAGAGAACGATACTGTAATTGGGATTTAGGACATGGGTAAAAGCAAGAAGGTGATTATAGTGGAGATGAAGGATAAGTCAAGTGTGTAACGTGCAAGTAATGGTGAGAATCTCGAGGTGGTTGAAGAACTAACTTGAGTACCGAGAAGTATTATCGGATAAGAGAAGTAAATGTAAAAAAGGAAATGGATAATTGAGTAATCCAATAGATGGATAATTAGGGCGCAGTAGAATAATTATGAAGAAGAAGAAGAAGAAGAAGAAGAAGAAGAAGAAGAAGAAGGTGTGATATTATGTTGATGGATTGTGTAGGAATGGTTGAATCACAATAAGACATACCGTAAACTAGTGCAGGTTAGACAGGAATAGAATCCGGATATATATAACTTGCCACTTCATGGAAAAGGCTCCTTGGCTCTATGTGTTAAGGGGAGAGTTACTTTTTGGTACATTGGAGTGCCTACTAGATTCCTCCAAAGTATGCCAGCCAGGAAACAGGACCAGACGAATAATAAATAATGGTGTTTCGTTGCTTTAAATTGTTTGCTTCAGAATTACCAACACAAAACTTCCCCCTAATATAAAACTATTTTTGTATAGAGTAACATAAACATTTCAAAACAATATAATTATAGAGTAACGTAAACATTTCAAAACAATATATAGAGTAACGTAAACATTTCAAACCAATATAATAGAGTAACGTAAACATTTCAAAACAATATAATAGAGTAACGTAAACATTTCAAAACAATATATAGAGTAACGTAAACATTTCAAAACAATATATAGAGTAACGTAAACATTTCAAAACAATATATAGAGTAACGTAAACATTTCAAAACAATATATAGAGTAACGTAAACATTTCAAATTTTTTGCGTAGAATATCGTGAGGTTGAAAGAAAAATGAATGTGATGTGAGTGTGATCCATTTAACCAGGTATTTCTGTTCCCCATTCTGTTGTTATATCTCACCCTTTTAAATGTACTGTTGAGAAGGAAATAATAACTTTTGTCATAGTTATAATGGAGTACAGGTAGAGAGAGAGAGAGAGAGAGAGAGCGAGAGAGAGAGAGAGAGAGAGAGAGGGAAAAAATAAGAAAATAATAATAAAAGAAAGTTAATCCTGGAAAAAAAATATCTTTCTCGACAATCTTCCCTCCCAACTACTTTCCTCTCTCTCTCTCTCTCTCTCTCTCTCTCTCTCTCTCTCTCTCTCTCTCTCTCTCTCTCTCTCTCTCTCTCTCTCTCTCAATTCAATTCAATTTATTATGCTTCTCTCTCTCTCTCTCTCTCTCTCTGAACCAACTAGTTTTTCCTCCACATTTCTCTCCGCCTCCTCTCTCCCTTTTCCTTCTCACTTCATTTTCGCTTCACTTCTTTTCTTATTTTCTTCCACACTCTTCCCTTCCCTCAGTCTCAGGATCTAATTTCTCTCCCTCCCTCATTTCCCCTTCCCCTCTTTCTCTCTTTCCCCTTCCGCCCTCTCTCTCTCTTTTATCTTCCCTTCTCTTCTCCGATTCTCTTTCATTCGTTTCAATTATTTTTTTCTTTCTATTCTCCCTTCCTATCCCTTCCCCTCATTTCTCTCTCTCTCTCTCTCTCTCTCTCTCTCTCTCTCTCTCTCTCTCTCTCTCTCTCTCTCTTGCACCACAGTGAACGCATTTTTTTTCCATTCCTTTCTTCTCTTCCTTGGTTCCCTCCTTTCGTCTTTCCTCCCTGTCTATTCCCCTTCGTTCCTTCTTTCTCACCTCCCCTTTCACTTCCTTCCTTTCTCCTTTTTTTCTTTTCTCATTTCCTTCCTACCCTGTCATTTTCTTTCTCCCTTCTTTCCTTTATTTCTTCTTTTCTCCTTTCCCTCCTCTCCTTTCACTTCCTTCCTTTCTCCTTGTTTTCTTTTCTCCTTTCCCTCCTCTCCTTTCACTTTCTTTCTCCCTTCTTTCCTTTATTTCTTCTTTTCTCCTTTCCCTCCTCTCCTTTCACTTTCTTTCCTACTTCTTTCCTTCATTTCATCATTCCTTCATATTTTTCTACCTTCCTTCCTTTCTCCTTTCCTTCGTACAATTAACCATTACATTAAATAAGGGGGAGTGGGAGTAGGGAGACAGGCTTGGGGGGGGGGAATAGGGGACAGGCTTTCTCCCCCACCCTAAGCCTGTCCCCCTACTCCCGCACCCCCAATTCCCACACCCCCTTAAGTGAACATAAGTACAGTACCGTACCACTGAATTTTCCACTTTTCTTTCCTGGTACAGCTCTGAATTTTTTGTGTCTTTGCCTTTACTCTGATATGCTCTCTCTCTCTCTCTCTCTCTCTCTCTCTCTCTCTCTCTCTCTCTCTCTCTCTCTCTCTCTCTGTTTTATCCCTACAGCAAAATTATGACACACGAGGGACTTATTTATTATTGGTCTTATATATAGGGAGATTCTCTTGTTGGTGAATTGGAAAGTCTCTGATTCCTCCAAGCGATGCCAACCACTAGATCCCCTATTAGTACCATTGAGGGCTAGGATCGTGTGCCAGGAAACAGACTTGTATAGTTTGTATAAGAGTGGGAACCTGTTTCGTAGCATATTTTGGAGCATTCATTAGTCCTCCAATTCACCCACGATAAATATTTGATAACCTGATAAGGCCTCATCTTGCTGTGTGGTTTGGGTACTACGTTCTTGTCAGTCAGTTGGAGTTCTTCAGTAGTTATTGGCAACTAGTCTAATGGTGCATTAATTATGAATAATTTATTATATGACGCACATGAAAGTCGTAGTTGAGTTAAAAGCAAGGAGTGACCAAACAAACTCTAAACTCTCTTTGTATATCCAGCCCACAACATATGTCTTTTATAATTATGAACAGTAAAGCTCTTGTTTTCTCAAGGGGAGAGTATTAAATTGCAGAATCATCATATGCAGATACATATCTATATATAGTACATAAATGATATATGTATACAATGAAATGAATGACCAGTATTATTTCTTCTGAGGAGAGAAATGAATTTCAGATACTTTCAGAATATGAAATCTTACAGTAAAATCAAATAATATTATAAAATACGTATATTTTATAAATATAGATGTTTTCAGGCGTGATGTAACAAGAGAGGAAATGTAGGGGAATATGGAGGGTTTTTATTTAGAAGATACACACACAAACACACCAGGCGTTTTACTGCCTCGCGTCCTGGCTCTGACATGTTCACAATTAAGTGCTCTACATCACAAGGTAGATCTTTCAGTAAAGGTATTGTAAATTTGGAGGAATGATTTGGTACTAATTTGCCTAATAAAATGTTGTCTCTTTCATAAAACACACACACACACACACACACACACACATATAAGGACATACACATAATGCTCACTAGTTCATTATTTACTTTCGTCGCCTGTTTTGTTGAGTGTGAGAAGGTCCAGCCTTATATACCCCGCACGTCATCAAGTCTCCATGGTGTGGAGGAAAAGCATATTATAAACACACTCCCTCCCTCTCTCTTGGTCTAATAAACAAACACACCACTTAAGGGACCCATGATTTAGTCTGAAAATTGGAGGTAAACGAGTCCTTCAAAAATTGTCCCGAAACACCACCTATATGGAAGGAGCTTGTTTCGTGGCATTGTCAGGAGGAATCAGAAGACTCCAATTTTCAAACACGATCACAGGGCCCTTAAGAACTTAATACAAAGCATCATGTGTGTTGTAAGACCTTGAGGAGGAGTCACGTAGAACAGTTTTGTGTGTGGTGACGTGTGTAGGTTGTCTAATTAAGTAAGTGAATGTTAGAGAGACCGTTGCATCTCGGGTAACAGGAAAACGCAGCAAAAAATCACCAGACTCTATGTGGAAACGAGGGCTTAAGAAGAAGAATTGTATGAAGGTCACCTAATTGAGACAAATGAGTGGACTACAGGGTTAAGGGGAGTCTACAGTGTTGGCAAATCTGGAGCAACTGAATCCTCCAAATTATTCCAGACAACTAAATACCATTATTTTTGCTTTTCTGGTTCTGTTTCCTAGTATATTATGGAGGAATCAAGACCCTCCAATGAACCAAAAGTATACTATCCCCTTAAATTCAAAAGGGGAAATTACTATCTTGATATTCTAATGGGGATTCATAATATGTTTGGTAGCTCAGTTTGACATTGTAAGCTGCCTATGCCAAGTAAGATAATGTATTTTTGGTGACGAAACCAAATGTTAATGAAATACAGTACTATACGGACATTTGTCTCCCGTTTCCTGAGGACTAAATATGGAGCGGGTCGTGTCGGGAATCCGCTTCGTAAATTCCTGTTCCTGAAGGGTTTTGCAGAGTCTCCTTCTATGAAATAATCTCTATGATGATAAGTTCAATGCACAGTTCATATGTACAAAGTCACCACCACGTTGTTAAAAGTAGTAATTATAATCTTAACAACACTAGGAAATTCGGATATTTCGTGTGTGCCATGCATGACACGCCACAAACTCACTAATTTTGCTCTTAACATGCAATTGTGTTGTAAACATAGTCTGGTGGCGTATGCTAGTGTTGGTCCTTTCATAACACATCGTAAACAAGGGAATTCCCTGACAGACACCACAGTGCGCATTGCACATATTGCACTTGGCATAAAAAAATATCATGTCTGGGAAGTCCACACACACCAAGTGACATTTTCAAGTTCAAGTTTAAGGTCCCGCAGAGGGCTGCTCGTGGGCAGCATAATATGCGGGGGTTGTGCGGGGGATTTAGGGATCCAGGGTAGGATTTGGAAGGGGGTTAGGATGAGGGTGGATTGGGTCAGGGACTGTGGGTTGAGGATTAGGATTGGGGAGGTAATGATTGGTGATCCTATTTCTAAAAGTGTCAAGAGTGGGGCCATTAACTATATGAGATGGGAGATGATTCCACTCTTGGATGCTGCGGGGAAAGAATGAGTGTCTAAATATATCAGTGCTTGTCTGGTATGTATGGTATTTTAAGTTGTGGCTGCCTCTAGTGGACCGTATACTTGTAGGGTGTAGATATGTGTCTTTGTCTATGTCAACTAACTTGTTTGTGATTTTGTATATCATCTGTTGTCTGTGTATTTGTCTTCGTGTTGCCAATGGGTCTAGTTTTGTGTCTTGTTTAAGCAAAGTGACTGATGTAGTGTGTCTGTAATCACGTCTGGTCCATCTTGCAGTTTTGCAGCTACACTTTACTTAAAACCAAGATCTAGAATACCAGGTCTGCTCATCAACTGTCACCCCACTGCGCATCTACGTCGATTGGCCCCCAAACTGAGGCTTCCAAAGTCTGTCAAATATGGGACGGGATAGTAGTCTCTATGATCGGGGTACATACGGGTCAATATTAGCGGCCCCTCGCATTTCAGTGGCAAAATTGCTTTACTTTCTTGCCAAAATTCATGGCTTAGACTTTGAGTAGGTGAACCTTTTTTGTTTCTAAAATTTCTTCAAGGGCATAGGTATCGAAAGTTCCCAGTGGAAGTTTCGAGAAATTACAAATATGACTAGAAATAGTGATGTGAAAACAACATATATATGGGAGAATTCCTTCCCTCTGCCCGCATATAGAAAATGGAAGTATTTTAATCCTTACCTGACTCACCTTATCAAATCCTTTAAACACCTCCACCCAAGGGTAACTGCCCCACCTCCAACACACACACACACACACACACACACACACATATATTTATACTAGCTGCTCTGCCGCCCTTCGGGCGGCTAAGAGCCGCTAGCTCCTGCGGAGGGCTGGCGGCCTGCGGCCGCACTTCCACCGCCCTTCGGGCGGTGGATGCTATACGAAAGAAGCTTATTTGTTTCTTGGCATAGTCAGGAGGAATTAGAAGCCTCCAATTTTCATACACGATCATAGAGTTCTAAATAAACAAAGGATATAATAATACAACACTGATATGTAACAAATGCAAACTCCACTACCACCACTACTACATCAACCACTACCACCTCCACTACTACATCAACCACTACGACCTCCACTACTACATCAACCACCACTACTACTACATCAACCACCACTACTACTACATCAACCACTACCACCACTACCACTACTACTACCACTATTACCATCACCACTACTACCACTACATCAACCACTACCACCTCCACTACTACCACCACCACCTATTCCCGCACCCCCCAAACCCCCCACCCCAAGCCTGTCCCCTATTCCCGCACCCCCCAAACCCACCCCGTGATTTGATTATTCCAAAGAGAAGAAAAGAATCCTTTCAACAACTGAGACAACTTTAAAGTGATAACGAAAAAAGGCAGAAATTACCTTACATAGTGTGTGTGTACGGTAGGGGTGCGTGTATGTGTATGTGTGAGTGTATGTTTGTGTGTGTGTGTACGGTGTGTGTATGTGTGTGTGTGTGTGTGTGTACGGTGTGTGTGTGTATGTACAGTATGTGTGTGTGTGTACCCTAGTGTGTGTTGTTTACAGTAGGGGGGATGGGGGGTGCGGGAGTAGGGGGACAGGCTTGGGGGGGTTTAGAGCGGTGCGGGAATATGGGGCATGCTTGGGGTGTGTGGTGGTAGGTGACAGGCTTTTTACCCCCCCCCCAGCCTGTCCCCTATTCCAGCACCCCCCAAACCCCCCCACCCCAAGCCTGTCCCCTATTCCCGCATATATAGTCTATCTCTCTCACATACAGTCTCTCTCTCTCTCTCTTTCTCTATCTATCTCTATCTATCTATCTATCTATCTCTCACACACACAGTCTCTCTCTCTATCTCTCTCTCACAGTCTAGCTATCTATCTCTACCTCTCACACACACTATATTTTTCACTCTTTCTCTCTCTCTCACACACACACACACACACTATCTCTCACTCAGACACAAATATAACCAAACCCAGTATTACCTCTCACACACACACACCCTCTCTCTCTCTCTCTAAAATTAAAGATAGAGATAGAGAGAGACACAGAGAGAGAGAGAGAGCATGTGAGAGAGAGAGAGAGAGAGAGAGAGAGAGAGAGAGAGAGAGAGAGAGAGAGAGAGAGAGAGAGAGAGTTGTGTGTGTCACTAATCCAGGGGTTCGAACCCCATCCAAAACATTTTTTGAAAAACATGAAAAACATTTTTTTTATAGGTCCAAAACACTCCCCAAGTATTAGCGATCACACCCATGTAAAAATTTTCACTCTAGGACGAAGGATCTTGGCGTGCATAGAGGACACACACACACACACACACACAGAATTTCGGCTTTATGTATATAGATATATATATATATATATATATATATATATATATATATATATATATATATATATATATATATATATATATATATATATATATATATATATATATATTTATTAATGTGTTGATATTTCTCAGCAAGGACACTATACGTTAATAAAAATGGTCATTTACAATTGATTATTTATTTTAGCTTAACAGTCACCAAAATCTTATTAATTATTAATACTAGCTTAACTAAGTAATATATTGTATGATATAATCTAAAATTAACACATAAACATATCATAACTGTTATATGCTCCTAATTTAGCTTACTTTTAGTGTGGACTGTCTATTTAATTAATTTGTCCATTTTTCGTTTATGGGACCTTGAATGATTTAGTTTTTTGTTTAACTGACGAATTCGGAAAAATAAACGGCAGCGAACGAATTTTTTTATTACATCTTCTGGCAAAATAACCTATTCCACTATCCGTACTACCAACGTTTTTACTGTGTTTTTTCCAGGCATGAGCTTTTCTTTTCCATGATGACTCTGAAATAGTCTTTCCATATATTTTAACCTTGTGAAAAAGTCACTGCTGGGTACCATCCATTTTCCTGGTACTCGACCTGCAATACCAATCCAGGACTTGTATCCAGGCTGCACAGTTGATCCAAGGAAGTCATATTAAGTTAATTTACTCGCAATATATCCCCCAACATATCTTAGTCCCTCCATTTCCACAGCATCTTCTAAATTTGTTCTTTTTCTACATTTTCATCTTCCACCATAGAATCATCTGTATCTATAGTGGTAAACAACATGTCTGTCAAGGAGAGTTCGTCATGGGACTTGCAAACTTGAGCCTGCATGGTCTGTAGCCGAGATTGTGGATAAATTATGAGTCAGACCAATATCTCTGTTTTCTTGTTCGCTGTTATATTTATCACCCACAAGCATGTCGTCTTTCCCCAGAAGAAATGATCTTATCCTGTATTGGTTGAGTCTGTATGTTGTTAAGTATGCCACGTTGTATATATTCTTAATCATGGCATACAGCTTTGGCAGAGATTTAGAAGATATTATTATCCCTTTTTGAAACTGGTAGAGGGATTTTATATTTCCTATTCGCCTTTAGCAAATGATTTTGTTTATCCATATTGATCCCATATGCATTGCTAGAGCACTTGTCATCATATGGAACTCTGGAATTGAAGAGGTCGAACCAAGAATCATATAATGAGACAAAACTACTAGTAGCTTCCCATCCATTACTTTGAAGTAAGCCTCGTTGTCCAAAGTATCTCAGAGATTTTGCTGTAGTTTCCGATAACAATTGGACTGCTAATTCAACTTTCATTCTTTTGACTCCTGTGACAGAAACATGACTTGTTGTTAAACGAAAAGCAGTTTTTAAATCACTAACACTTCTCTGAATTAGTTTATTCACACACCCACTACCAACATAGCTGCCGTCACCTAATCTAAATCCCGAATCAAGGAAATTATTCCTAATCAATTTAACAAGATGTGGAGCATCAGCAAATACATGAATTTTTCTGCTGGCATCTGATGGATTTGGAAAGAATGTATTTTCTGTGTTGATACCAAAGTTTTTCCAAAGCCTTACATTGGTTGGACCAAGACCATTAACCAATCCCACAACTGGGAATCCAATTGTTTCAATTTTAAGTAGGGGACAGGCTTGGGGGGATGCGGGAATATGGGGACAGGCTTGGGGTGGGTAGAAAGCCAGCTGTTCCCCTACTCCTGCAACCCCCCAAACCCCCCCAAGCCTGTCCCCCTATTCCCACACACCCTTATTATTAAATACACACATATAGACACACTTTCTCACACTATATCACACACACACTCTCACCTACATACATACATACACACACACACACACACACACACACACATACATACTCTTTCTCACACTGTATACTTTGTTGGCTAAATTGGAAACACTGTATTATGTGTTAGCTAAATTGAGTGTGTGTGTGAAAGAGTGTGTGTGCAAGTGTTAATAATAATAATAATAATTTATTATTATTATTATTATTATTATTATTATTATTATTATTATTATTAGCACTTGCACACACACTCTTTCACACACACACTCAATTTAGCTAACACATTATTATTATTATTATTATTATTATTATTATTATTATTATTATTATTATTATTATTATTATTATTATTATTATCGTTATCGTTATCGTTATCGTTATCGTTATCGTTATCGTTATCGTTATCGTTATCGTTATCGTTAGTATTAGTATTATTATTATTATTATTATTATTATTATTATTATTATTATTATTATTATTATTATTATTATTAGTGTTGTTGTTGTTGTTGTTGTTGTTGTTGTTGTTGTTATTGTTATTATTATTATTATTATTATTAGTAGTAGTAGTAGTAGTAGTAGTAGTATTAGTAGTATTAGTAGTATTATTAGTATTATTATTATTATTATTATTATTATTATTATTATTATTATTATTATTATTATTATTATCATTATTATTATTATTATTATTATAATTATTATTATTAATATTATTATTATAAATATTATTATTATTATGATTATTATTAATACTATTATTATTATTATCATTATTATTATGATAAATATTATTATTATTATTATAAATATTATTTTTATTATCATAAATATTATTATTATTATCATTATTATTAATATTATTATTATCATCA